>JZKD02S0077881.1:1599843-1611427 GCA_000966675.3 Picea glauca | reverse complement strand
ATCTTACATTCCATCCCCCTTATGAAAGAGTTGTCCTCAATGCTTGATGTACAACCATATGCCAGGGTCCCATGGATAAGTGTGGACCATAGTGATGAAGTAGACTAGAGAACTAGGGTCCCATTGAGAAATGGAATCCACCATGCTGAAGTAGTCCAACCGCCATTGTAAACTAGGGTCCCATGTCCAATTTCTCATGTGAACCCCACATGGAAGATATCATCACCCAATAACCAACTGAAAATGATGCTCCCAATACTGACACCTATCATGTGGATCCAAATAAGAATATCCATCCACAGAGTGAGAGATGATCAAAGATGAATCTGGAAGGAACAATACCATTGTAGAATATGTAGGCTGGACGCTGGTAACTAGCTCTTGATGTGGGACATTGATGTTCTCTACAGAAGGTGGAGTAGAGTCATCAAATAAAATATGGAAGTGGTTATCATCCCATAAATGACAACTATCCATATACCAATCATTGCAATCAGCCTCAAAATCATACCAAGCATATATTTCTTGATTATATTCATCCCTGAGGTCTGCGATAAGAAACCTCTCCTACATGTTATCCAAAGAATCTTGAATAATATGAAAACTATCATTGAAACCATCTACAAAGACATCCAATCTGTCATTCAATGTGTTAAACAATTGGTCTTTGAATGCTTGAGTAATCTATAGAATTTCTTTGAGGGTTTGAGAGGAAATTGCCCTCTGCCCCTCCCCATTACCTCTCTAGCTACCTTACAACATCTTCCTGTGAGGGGCATGCTTTAAGCTACACCATAAGGGGACCACTTTGGAGACTTCTTAAAATATACCCATACTTCTTCAAAGGATGTTCTTGTGAGGGACATTCTTAAAGTTATGCCATAAGGGGACCACTTTGGAGACTTCTTCAAATACACACATCACTTTTAGAGGGTTCCAAACTTTCTTCAGGGATTCTTCTAGGGTTCACATCAATGACAAACAATTTTCCAACAATATCTTCCTTTTTCATTGATGACAAAACTCATACTCCCTCTATGGCCATTTCTCCCTCTGTATTCATGCTTTCTCCCATTGTCTTCATGCTTCTAAACTTTCTCTCCTGCTTTTTTTCTTTCTCTCCCCCTTTGACATCAATGGCAAAGGGTAACTCCTGCTGATTGTATGCCTTTTTTTAAAAATCTCTCTCCCCCTTTATTCTTTGCAAGATTTCATATATATTAATGTGGAGCTTCTTGTATATGCTTCCTTTCCTCTCTTTTGAGGATTCTTTCCCATTATTACTTCTTGTTATTATAGTCTATTGACGTATATTAAAAGTGTTCATGTCAAGTTTCCTTCATTACTTGACTTCAAGTCGTCATGGCTTGTCATGTCTTCACCGAGCTAACATCAATAACAATCTCCCCTTGATAGTATAACTTGTCCTCGTGATTTCTCTCCCCATTTCCTGCTATGCCTCTCATAACTTTCCTTCTTGTGACTAGTTGGTTCCACCTATCAATATACTTCCTTTTTTAGTCATGTTGGAGTAGAGTATTTTGCGATATAATGTAAGAAATGAGGTAGGAAATTAAAGAATGGACCAAAAGAAGTAGAACACACTAGGAAAGAAGGGAAAACAATGAAAAATAAGGAAAAGGAAGCAACACGTCGAGAAATGAGGAGAAGAAGCAGAGTCAAAGCAATGAAAGAAGAACAAACACGCAAAGGAAGTTACTATGTGGAGAAGCCTAATCCACTAGGGTTAGGGTTTTGGGTTATGATGTAAATGGTTTTTACCCACCTTTTGTAGTATAAATATGATGTATGAGGTATAGAGGAGGTATTATTGTCTTATCATTATGGGATGTTGAGAAGTCCTTTTGAGAACCTTTTTGAGTTTGAGTCGTAGTCATTGGTTTTGGTTTTTGGAGTATGTTTTGAGAGTTATGGATTGTAATTGAGGGTCAGGTCATAATTTGTGGAACTTGGTACAACATTGGTTAGCCTCATGGAGTATCACAAACTTATGGTGTAATGCGCGCAGCACACTATTTTGATGAAGAATAATAAGAAGTTGAAGATCTTTGTGTATGTAGCCCAAGGGGGTGAAAAAAAAAACATGTGTTAATGTGTTAATGTGTTCTTTATGTGTTGCAATGTTTATTATGTTGAATGACTGAACGAATATATGATTATTTTAAGGTTAATTTACAACATCCATGTTATTTTCTGAATAATGAATGTTAAGGGTAAATGAATGGTAGATTTGAATGATAGTATGATAGAATGCATGTTGAAGTAGAGGAAGTATAAATATTCCTAACATCCCATGATAATCATCCCTTCCATGATTGCAAACATATGGGTCATGCAATCACCCATAAGCCATATCGGGTGAGACTAAGTTGTGCATTATGTGCATAGTGTTTCCTTTTGGTTTACTACAGGAACTGAAGGTTTCTAGGGTTTTGTTTAAGAACTAAGGTAGAACCCAAGTCAACCCATATATCCAACAATTGGTTCTTTTGTTGGTTGGAACTCAGTAGATCATATTGATGTAGATTTGATGGAGAGAATGCAGTGGTAAAAATGGGTGTTTAGGCCATGGAATCCAATGAAGCAAGATATTGAAAGATGGTTGGAGACAAAGAAAATCAAGTTTGCACCGAAATAAAATATAAGATCCAGGTATACACTGCACCAGTATCTGCAGAGGTAGGTCTTTACTGATTTGCATGAGGCGTATTTTTGTTATTTTCTAGAGTTATTATAGGAGTTGTTATTGAGGTTGAAGGAAACTCATCCAACTAATCAGATAAGGCCAGTGGAGTGGACTACTATGAATATTGCATGGTTGGAAAGGGTCAATAATAAATTCATGTGTGCAGTGGATTTCTAGTTAGAAAGTATTGTTGTAGGGTTTATTACTTAATTTGCAGTAGATATTGTGAAGTCTTACACTGTTGCAAACCAGGATTTTTTGAAGGGACCAAATGGAAGGTACATTCGATCACTTTACATGTTGATCAATATTATATTACATGATAAAGGAGTGATGAGAATGGATTCATATAGCTAAATCACTCTGCGTGCATGGGGGAGATGGGGGAAACACTAAAGAAGATTTAAGATATGTAGAGGGATCTAGATGGAGGCCAAACAAAGGAATCAATGGACCCTATTATGATGGATGAGGAACATACCAAGCAGATAATGGAAAGAGAAAGAGTGACATGCAACATAAGAAACTAACATTATAAGATCAATAGAAAAAAGAGGGCAATAGATGAGAAAGAGGGCTTGGAAAGTGATTAGGAAGAGGTAGAGGATCTTCATGTGACAGGGAAGATTTAGGAAATATTGTGTACCACATATGAAATAAAAAAACAATGTCAGGGGTTTGGTGCAGAAGAAGGCTCTCCATTCAAGATCTGAATTAGTCTGGAACCCACAACCCCATGTGCAAATAAGACATATGAAGAAGAAGAAATGTTCAGATAACAAGTGATTAGTGGTAGAATTATTTTAGTAGGACATTGTTTCAATGGAAATTCAAGTAGAAGTATAAGTTCAACAAGAAAAATTCAAGTATCTACACTGTGTGGAGGTTGTAGTATAACAAAATTCACAATGGCAGGAGTAGATCCAACTATTCGGTTACCAGAGCTCCATGGAGAAGGTTAGGAGGACCCATAGAAGGATTTTTTTATTTGTGAGAAGATATGGGCAACTAAGTAGATTACAGATGAAGATACCAAGGTTGTGCAGTTAGCAATTAAATTTAGAGACCACGCATTGGATTGGTATATGGGTCTCGCACTAAATAATCCAATGGGAGCACCTATGACTGTTGTAGATGTAAAGAATAAATTGATTAATGAAGTTTAGGGACCTAGTTCAGAGGATAATTTCATGAACAAAATTATAGAGGCCAAACAAAAACTAGGTGAATTGGTCTAGGAGGTTGATCAAAAGTTCAAAATACTAAAAGGGAAGTTAAAGTATCATATTACAGATATGCAACATAGACCTTTATTTTTTAACTATTTATTGGCACATCTAAAGTATCCTTTGAGGCAAGAAAAGTTCCAAACTCAGGCTAAGGCCTTGAAAGAAAATTTGTAATTAGAGGAAACTCAGTATAATTATATAGATCCAACCATGGAAGATATGAGAGCATATCTGAAGAACCCAACATTCCAACTGAATCAGAATAATGGAAAGGAAAAGAGGGAATATGTATGGTGCACATTTTGTAGAATAGAAGGCCATCATAAGAATGAGTGCCCAACCTTTGCACAATACTTAGGGATAGGAATGTTGAATCCTTTACCCATAGGAGGACCATGTTGAGATATATGTAGAACACATGGACATGATCCTTATCATTGTTCCATGATACATAAGTACCAAATAGTACCCAAGAGCACATTTTGTAATTTTTTCAAGTTAGTTGGAAATGAAGACAAGGATTGAAAAACCTTGGAAATAATGGAGAGGACATCATATTCTTATAGGGTACAAGATGAACTAATGACAAAAAAACATACATAACAACCAAAGTATAATAACACACAACAATTTGCAGTGCTACCGCAGTATAATAACGCACAACAGTTTGGAGCACCACCGCAGTATAATAACATGCAGCAGTGTGCAATGCCACCATGATAAAATAATGAGAAACCATAGTAGAATCAGGAACCACTGTATAATACACCACATAGAGAAAATCAAGGTAACATAGGAGGATTTATAGGAGGAGGCTGTGGAGGAAGAGGATTTACAGGAGGTAGAGGACCAATAGTTTGTCATAACTGTTAGGAACCAGGATACTATGCAATAGATTGTGCACAACCACATGTGACATGTATGTATTGTCGCACAAAAAACCATGAGACAAAATAATTTCTGACACTTCTGGTAAAGATATAGGATAAGAGGAACCAAAATAATCAGAATGTCCAATGGATCATTGTGGAAAATAGAGAAGAGAATAGGAAGAAGATCAACATAGTAACTAGAGGTGGATCCAAGAAAGGAGAAGATGCAACAAAGAAGGATCAAAATCAGTACCAGTGGGTCAAAAAGAACATAACATAATACCCAAACAAAATTTTGATGCGCCCAAAAAGAAGGAGACATTCAAGGAAGCTAGATAGGCTATTTTGAAGGAAAATATTGTGTCTACTTCATGAACAAAACCAGTATATGATGTACCAGTTTATGATATGCCTCCACTATTTGATTAGAATAGTAGCAAAAATCCATTAGAATGAGTAAGTAATCTGAGAAACTTTTTGGGGTCCCGTGTGAAGTTGTTGAATGATAAAAACTCTTTAAAAGTATTACAAAATCTGATAGAGAGGTGTAATTATGGAGAAGAAATGAAACTAGAACACAAGAGAGTTAATGAGGTTCATAAAAAGAGAAGAACAATCAAGTAATTTAGGTTGAATGCAAACATTGGAGATTTCAATATGGGTGATATCATACTAGACTTAGGGTTTGAAGTAAATATTCTACCTAAGAAGAAATGAGAAGTTATGGGAGAACATACATTGGGATTTTCACCTATTCAATTGAAGTTAGAAAATTAGCATAGAGTGGTACTAATTGGAAGATTGAAGTGCATACCAGTAGATATTGATGGAGTGCACATAATGGAAAACTTTTAAGTGATTGACATAGTAGATAACACTTCACCATATACACCATTATTGGGGTTGTATTGGGATTTTTATAACCAGGATATTATCAATCTGAAGACTAGAAATATTATCTTTGAATTAGGAGAATACAAAGTTATTGTTCCATTACATCCCTCAAAAGGAGGAAGGTATGTGTAAGTCATGACATAAAATTTTATTATAGAAGACATAAATCAATTGTATAGAACTACCATGTGCGAAGAGGATTACATCAACCCAACTGTAGATGGAATGTTGAGTTGGAGGAGAATTGGTTCTTATGCTTCAGACTTTGAAACAAAACTGGATAATTGGAAGCAACGATTACATGATTTATCTACCAGAAGATGTGTCAGAATGACACATGCGCTAAGATGGGTTGGTACAGAGGTAAGAGAGCCTTTTACTTTTTATGGTCAGAATGACTTAGAAGAATTTTTAATGAAGTTTGAATTAGAAGTAGTGGAAAATAAAATATTACCATTATTATATATTTCTTTAAAACACACAACTTCACATTGGCTGGGTACACATAAAGAGAATATCAAAAACTGGTATCAATGCAAGAGGTTACTGCGCATTAGATTTGGCACAGAACAAGAGGACATATATGTGGAGAAGTATGATGGAATGGGAAAACCCAGAGAACATGTAGAAAGATGTATAATATAGTGGATATTAGTACCACCAGAAGAGTGGGCACATCATTGTATCCATACATTGGAAGGAATCCCGAGGAATTGGTACAGAGAATTGGAAAAACGTAGGGAAACTGCAAGTTGGGAGGAAATGCAATAGAATTTTGTGATCACATTTACATTTGAGCATGCGAATCTAGAAATAGATACAACACTAAGTTTGGTAAGAGATATGATATTTGAAGAACCAAAATTGGATATTAAAATGGCTTATTAGAACCGTAAGAGATAGACAGTCATACAATTACTACATTGTTATCATGTCATAGAAGAAGAAGACCCAGTAGAAGAAAACCCACACAACATCAAGATTATAGAAGTTGAAGGAGAGAGAGAGGTAGAAGCTCCAAATATAGATTCATAATATTATGGTGCACCATTGAAGATCAAGAAGGTAAACATTGGAACAACAAAAAACCCAAAGATTGCAAGTATTGGATATTATTGGGATAATCAGACAGTAGAAACAATCACAGATTTATTGTGAAAGTATAGTGACCTATTTCCAACGACATTCTCATAAAGGAAAGGAGTTGCAGGATAACTTGGAGAGATGAATATCCCTTTGAATCCAAATGTCTAACCTATAAGACAGAGACCTTACAGGTTAAATCCAATGTATAAGTAGAAGGTGAAGGCATAAATTGATAAGTTGTTATAGGATAGTGTCATAGAACCTGTGGAAGAATCAGAATGGATCGGACCTATGGTAGTAGAGGATAATAAGAAAGGGGTAATGAGGATCTTTGTATATTTGAGAAATATGAATGATGCATTCTTTCATGATTCTTTTCCTACCCCATTTACAGATAAAGTTTTGGAAAATGTAGGAGGTCAATAAGCCTATTCATTTACAGATGGGTTTTCAGGATATCATCAGATCATAATTGCACCAGAAGATACACATAAGACTACATTTGCAACAGAATGGATATCATATCAATATACAATGATTTCATTTGGGTTGAAGAATGGACTTGCAATTTTTTCAAGGGTAGTAGTAGATGCTTTCAAGGAATTTATTCATAATTTTATATAATTTTATTTGGATTATTGGAAAATGTTTAGCTTATTGAAGGATCACATGGAAGTATTAAGATTGATGTTAGACATGTGTAGATAGTGTCATATTTCATTTAATTAAGAAATGCATTTTTAGCACACCTTTTGGTATTTTGATAGGGAATGTGGTGTGTAAACATGGTATGCTGGTGGATCCTACCAAAATTGTTGTCATAGTGAATTTACCACCACCTAAATCAATGTGGCAGTTAAAAAGTACACTTGGTCATAAAGGGTATTACATGAAGTTTATAAGGGGATAAGCATAGATTATTGCATCGATGGAGAATTTGTTAAAGAAGGACATTAAGTATTAGTGGAATGATGAATGCCAATAGAGCTTGGATATATTGAAGGAGAAAATGGTGGTAGCACCACTTTTGGTATTTCTAGACTAGACAAAGGAATTTCATGTGCATGTGGATGCATCTTTAATAATGCTTAGAGAAGTATTAACACATCCATGAGAAGGTGATATAGATCACCCCATAGTATTTGGAAGAAGAAGTTATCGGATTTAGAAAAGAACTAAAATACTACAAGAAGGGAAGGGTTGGCTATGGTATATGCACTACATAAGTTCATACATCATTTGTTAGGTCAACATTTTAGGATGTTTAAAAATCATTCTACTCTTATATATTTAGTCAATAGCCAATTTTTGGGGGAAGAATATACAGATGGCTACTTCTATTTGAGGATTTTGATTTTGAAGTTGTGGTGAATCCTAGAAGATTGAATTTAGGGCCAAATCATTTATTCAGGATAATTAATAGAGAGGAGCCAAGTAACTTGGAGGAAAACTTCCCAGATGCAAAATTATTTTCAGTACACATTTCTAATGAATATTTTGCTGACATTATTGAGTTTTTGAGTACATGATTTTCTCCAAAATAATTTAGTACTGCACAGAAGAAAAATCTAATGGTTAGAGCTATATACTACCAATTGATTGCAAGTCACTTGTACAAACTTTGTGCAGACAAAATTTTGAGGAGATGTGTTATGGAGCATGAAAGTACTACAATTTTAAAAGAAGCACATGAAGGAATTGTTGGAGGAAACTATGAAGGGAAAGATAGTGTGCATAGGATTATGGTGGCCAACAGTTCACAAGGATGCAAAGGAGTATTGTTAGAGGATTGGAAATCCATCTAGAAGGGATGAGATTCCATTAAGACTCCAAGTAACTTTGAAGGTGTTTGAAAATGGGCAGTATATTTTGTCGAACCAATTAATCCACCATCTAGAATATCAAGAGCTAGGTATATTATTACAACGACGAAATATTTGACCAGATGGGATGAAGCAACACTAGTGAAGGATTGCAACACAAAAATTACAACACACTTCTTAATTAAGAAGGTATTCACATGGTTTGGAATCCCTAGAGTTTTGATGAGTGATCAAGGGACACATTTTATCAACATTACTATCCAAGAAATGATCAAAGAATTCTATATACATCATCAGAAGAGAACTCCTTACCATCCCCAAGCTAATGGAATAGTGGAAGTGTTTAACAAGATATTATAGAATTCCTCAACCAATATTTGCAATGTGAAAAGGGATGAATGGGACTTGAATATACCAACAATGTTATGGGCATATAGAACTACATGCAAGAATCTTATAGGGCACACACCTTTTATAATGGTGTATGGACAGGAAGCAATGTTTCCTCTAGAGTATTTGATACAAATACAAATATGATAGAAATAGGTGCAAATAAATAAATATTGGCACAACTCATGGAATTAGAAGAATACATAATTGTAGTTGGTTTCCATCAGGAAGTACAAAAATCAAAGGACAATTCTTGGAATGACAGACACATCAAGAAGAAGAACTTTAAGGAAGGAGCTTTGATTCTCCTCTATGACAGTAAATACTTTCAACATCAAGGGAAGTTTAGGATGCATTGGTTAGGGCCATATGAGATAACGTTTGTCACATATGGAGGTGTTATGAAACTAAAGGATTTAGAAGGAAAGGAGATGCAAGGAATGGTGAATAGTAGTCGACTGAAGCTATACAGGGAAAATCGACCTACCAACCCTCAATAGTGCCATGCAAAAAGTAAAAATGTACATATTTGATATAGTAAGGGGTAAAAACCAAGAAAAAGGAAGAACAAAAATGAATAAAAGAAGAAAAGGAAAGAAAAAAGTAGAAATATGAGAAAAATACAAAAATAAGTAGGTAGATGAATAAGTGGTAGACAAGTAGTTGGAGGATACAACATGAAATAGAATATATAAAGAGGTATGATAGAACATGAAGACAATGCATGAAATAAAGATATGATTAGACATAAAACACAACCTGATAGGATAGAGAATGGCCGAAAAAATAAATATGATGACCAGAAAAGTGGGATACAATAGAGTATTTATTACAATAATTATAAGAGAAATAAACTTTCAAGGAAAGCCTGATTTTCACTTAGAGCGAACAAAA
This sequence comes from Picea glauca, assembly GCA_000966675.3. Taxonomy (NCBI): domain Eukaryota; kingdom Viridiplantae; phylum Streptophyta; class Pinopsida; order Pinales; family Pinaceae; genus Picea; species Picea glauca. Next base: position 1,601,532 of record JZKD02S0077881.1, on the reverse strand, counting down.
GCTAAGGAGAGAAATATGAGCGAACAAACAGAACGCCCAAATATCCCCAATTTTTTAGCAATGATTCAGAGAAGTAGGATCGAGAATTTGCAGTATGGTTCCACCTAAGGTTGGAGAACCTAGTCATATGTCAAGGAGAACCTGCAAAAACACAAGATCTCCATAGGAGCCAAAACTAGAAGTTGAAAACCATAAACAACAAGCAAGATTCATGGATGCAGATGCAATTCCATCACCTAAACCAATGATTCCCACACCATTCAAAGAGAAAGATGTATCAACAGAAGCAATGGATGTGGATCTAAGGGATCAAGAGAAAAACCCCACTACACATTATCTAGGTTTGGGACCAACACAATAGATAAATGGCAAAGATGATGAAAGAAAAAAATCTAATGAACCTAGGGTAGAGGCTGAACCAGTCATAGAGACCACACCACAAACATAGGAATAGGTACAAGTATAAAATATTATAGGTGAGCCAAAATCATACGAGGAATCAGAAGAAGATGCACGCTAGGAAGTAGGTCCATCCACCAAAACAGAAAAAGGCAAGGGGAAATAGTGGGTGCATAGGTCACCACACAAATAGGAAAAAGTCATGATAGCATTACTACGTATACCAGAAGGATTGACAATTCTCCCTAATATTATAGGATGTGTAGAAAAATTTAGGTATTCATACCATGACATAGAAGACAGAGACAAATTTCTTGAATTTGAGTCGTAGGTATACATGGAAAGAAAAAGGATCAGTGTGTTAGGACTCCCAATATTGGAAGCAAAGCAGTGGATAATAGGCTTATAAAACACATAGATAATGAACTTACTGGAAATCCCTCATTTTGGACATGTCAAGGATGTGAATAACTGTGCCAATTTTGTTTTGGCATTAGTACATGGGGGGATTTTGTGGATGGATAGACCAGTCTTAATCGATGATGACCTGATTGAAAAAATATCGGGTCTTACCACAGATGGTGAGAATCCTACACAATATCTAGATGATAAAACCAAGGAGAAGACTTTAGTATAAGAGATGAAGAAGACATATGGAATAGTGAGAGGGTCCAGAGGAATTATAATAAAAAAAATCAATGAACCCACAACAAGGATGGAAAAGAAGCTAATGGCATGCAAATTTCTAAGGAAGTGTCGAAAAGAATACGCACCAGCAGGGGTAATAGCAGTAGTCATGCAGTGCACGAAGGGGAATTTACTTATTGGAGTCCATATTTATTAAACTTATTTTTGGATGATTTCCAAGATGCACAAGACTTAGGTACATATTTACACTATTCGTGGTTACTCATAACTATAACATTGGTAGGATGGGAAAACCCCAAATACAATGTATTTTTTCAGAGGATTAGAAAGTCTTGTGCAACACAATATGAAACAATATGGCATACATCAGTTGCAAGAGAAAGGAATACCAACTCTAGTATATTTTCGACGTATTTTGAGGAAATACAGGGAAAGGTGGTTGAGACTTGGAGGATACCACTCAAGGTGGTGGAGGAGAATAAAGACATAGAAAATTTTCAGGTGTCAAGGCATAAGGTATGGATTCAAGAGAAAATGGATCCAAATAAGAATTGGTTGCAGATGAGATATTGCATCACTGGCGAGGAAGTCCAATGGGCCATGAAAGACTAGCCAAATGAGTGGAGAGTACCAATGAAATAA
>JZKD02S0077881.1:1582838-1599750 GCA_000966675.3 Picea glauca | reverse complement strand
ATAAAACCAGTAGTCCAGAAGAAAACACTAGAAACGTTGTTGAGCACACAAAATATGTTGGAGGGAGCATGATGGTAAAGAAATTGAGTCAACGTAATACCATCTCAAATCCATCCACGAAGGAGAAATATTACACCGGAGACACCAATGGAGGAGTACAATAGAAGAGGAAGACTAATGGAAGCACACAAAAGGAAACAATTGTTCCCACCCAAGAGGAACAAGGAGGAGGAGACATCCCAGACATAAACATACCTACACTTCATCACATATAGAGAATCTTCCAAAGAAGAGAAACATGTTGCAGGTAGGAGGACAAAGGAAAAATATGAAGGCGCACAAAGATTCCATGAAATTTACTATTAAAGAATATGATGTGGATATGGTGGAAGAAAAAGTTCAAGGCCATGTAGAAGATTCATGGGACAATGCAGAGAAGTAAAGAGAGAATATCATACAAAAAATGTCAAAAGTGAAGGAAACTTTATCACAACTACAATTGAGTGCAATACAACAAAAATAAAAGACACAACCATAATAAACTGTTCAAGAACAAATAGTCCCAGCACAGGAAACAATCTATATCATAGCATCATGAAGTAAGAACTTTCTCATCACTAGGGATATGCTACAGTTGGACAAAGAAACATCAAAGAATATGATGAAGAATATTTCTCAATTGGACTTGTAATTTGCCAATATCCCCATGAAAGTGCTATAAAAATTTCAAGTTAGCGTCGCATAGGAAATCCAATCTAGAGCACGCGTGGATGCGACGGAGTTACAGATAGCAAAGGAAATAAAGGATACACTGAAGATAAATCTCAACGAAGTGTACGTTGAGAAGGAAGAGCTACATACGTGCATTGGAAAGATAGAGGAGAACATCGAAGAATTTTTCAAGTCAATACCAGACAATGCACAAGAAGGGGTGCACTTAGACATAGAGGAAAAAATTGGGAAGATCACGTAGGTAATGAAAAAATACAAGATTCATTTAACGGACTTGATGGCACAATTGAACCCAAGCGCGCCACCATAAGTGAGTTTAAAGGGAGAGAAGGAAGTTGCAGGGCACATGGAGAGAATGGTGTGTAGTATTAAGGACATTGCATATTTATATGACAAAAGTGCACAACTTTGGACAAGTCTACAAGAGGACAAAATGTTACAGGAATTGGAACAGAAGGAAGAACGTGTCAAAAATGTCATGCAGGAGATGAAACAGAAACATAAGGCCATGAAAATTTAGGAGAGGATGAGGAGCACACAAGAGTTAAATAATTTACAGGAAGAGCTAAAGATTATGCAGACAAAGAAGTATATGAGGCGAGCTCAACTGGATCCATTACAGGAAGATGCAGAGAATATTTTGACAAAAATGGATGTAGCTAAGGGCTAGATGGAAAATATTAAGTTGGAGGCTAAAGAGATGATGAAGGAACATCTCACTATGTATATTGTAGAGTCTGTTGTAGAGAAAGGAACACAAGTGAAGACTTGTGATGAAGAAATTTCAGGTTGATTCCTAGAATTGGAAAGTTTGTCAAGGAGGACACCACTACCTAAGTGGCTTGGGATGAGCCACATGTAAGTGTTGGGGGCCTATTGGAGTAGGATATTTTTGGATACAACAAAGAAAACGAGTCAGGTAATTAATGAATGGACCAAAGGAAGTAGTGCATGCCAGAAAACAAGGGAAAGAAACATGAAAGAAGGCAAAGGAAGAAACACACCGGGAACTGAGGAGAAGAAGTGCGAAGTCAAATAAAGGAATGAATACCAACTACGTGAAGGAAGTTACCATGTGGAAAATCCTAATCCACTATGGTTAGGGTTTTGGGTTATGATGTAAAGGGATTTTACCCACCTTTTGTAGTATAAATATGATGTATGAGGTAGTATAGTATAACCTTTTTGAGTTTGAGCCACAATCATTAGTTTTGGTTGAGAGTTGTGGAACAAAAATGGAGTCATTTTTTAGATTTATGGATTGTAATTGAGGGTTAGTTGGCAATTTGTGGAGCTTGGTGTGACATTGGTTAGCCTCATGGAGTATCACAAACTTACGATGTAATGCATGCAATGCACTATTTTGATGAATAATAATAAGAAGAAAAATATATTTGTGGATATAGCCTAGGGTGGTGAACCACAGTATAAACTCGTGTTAATGTGTGGAATTTGTTCTTTATGTGTTTCAATGTTTATTATGTTGAATGAATGAATGAATATATGAATCTGTTAAGGTTAATTTACTACACGCATGGTATTTTATGAAGAATGAATGTTAAGGGTAAATGAATGGTATATTTGAATGATGGTATGGCATAATGCATATTGAAGTAGAGGAAGTATAAATATGCCTAACAGCCTATGAGAATCATCTCTTCCATGATTCAAGATGTATGGTTCATGAAATCACCCATAAACCATCTCGAGTGAGACTGCACTATGAATTATGTGCACAATGTTTCCTTCTGTTTTACGAAAGGGGTCGATGGTTTCTAGGGTTTTGTTGGATAATTAAGGTATAACCCGGGTCAACGCATACATTCAACAAGTCATATGTTTTACTAAAAATTCCTCTTGATGACAATACCAACAAGTATTTTTTTAATTCCTCTTGAGCTCATCCTTTCATTCATTGGCATTCATCTTCTCTTGATTCATGTCAAGTATTGTCTTCTGGTCCTACCAAATATCTCATGAATTCATCTATGTTCATATGCCATGAAAATGTCCATGAATTTTCTACTCAACTGCACACAATGCTAACCCATCTATGAAATTACTATTATGAATACTTATTTGAACCCTCTACAACTGATCACCATGTATTCCTGCTTCTCAAGCTAAATCAAATATTTCCACTAGTGTTCTCTATCTTCAAATTAAATTCTACAAGTTTGCAACAAGTACACATTCTCAAATTTTTAATGAATATATGGTTGGAATCATGAATATTTTCCTCAAAAGTGTGCCAATTATATTCCTCATAACTACCAGCTGACCTATTCATACTTGCATGGGGATATATTCCAAAAATTGTTCCTTAATCAACCAATATGTCATGAGACATTCTGCACCTCTGCATCTTTCTTCCCAAAATCAAACAAACACTTTAGACTACCTGGACGATAGTCCTTTAATCTGTAACAATTGTTTCTTAGACTCCCCCTCTTCAATATTGACATTATTGGGAGTATCCAATATATATTTCTTAGAACAATATATAATCATGCTCCGTTGCAGGATCATCCTTCTAAATTTTGACATCTTACTCTTTTACTATACACTCATCACGATTTTGTAATTCTATAAATTCTGTGAGTATGATCTCTGGGAGTTCTTCATTCAACTTCTCTTCTTATTTTCTTCTCCAAACCTTCTTGTATTTGATATCAATGGTTTCCTTCAAGGGAGAATTTATCATCCTTCTGTTGTTCCTGAGTTTATACTTTAAGGCTATAAAGTATACCGTCAAGGCATCCGTAAATATTTAAAGGAATAATTTGAGAATAAGAATTCAAAAGGAAGGTTAAAGAAGAATCAATTTCTCAACTGTCTCTGTCTTGATTCCTGTTGTTCTTGGATTCTAATGTCTCTCTCAATAGCAGCCCATGAATGTTCTAACTCAACCCAGTTAGTCGTTGTTTGTAAAATGGTATTAGATAAATTCAAGGCAATATTGGTTTGATCTTGAAGGCATGGTTCAATGTTGGGTTGTCTTCTACTTGGAACAGTCATGGAGGATGAAACTTTATTTATTTGTAAAAGGATTTTAATCAAATGTTACTTCAAATTTTCTAGAGATGAGAACAAGAAAAACAATTTTGAAATTCAAAACAGTAATGTAAATACATTCGAGGCCATTTTTTGGATTTGTAACAATTTTGAGAATCATAAAATAACAAATAAGCACTACAGAAAAATATGAGGCTTTAATCAAGAAAGAATATCATATTTCGATAGATAATAATGAAAGAAAACGAGGTTTCTAATGAAAGTTAAGTATTAAGGTACAAAAGATTTACAGGTCTTAAAATTACTAATAGCAATTTCAGAGGAAAAACTGTAAATAATTTGATATCCAAACCAATATGAACTAGAAATCAATGATGTAGATAACTTCAAATTGATTATTCATTAGAAAAACATTGAAAGAAAAATACAACAAAGTATAATAAATAGGGTTGAAGAACACATAGCTACAAATTTGCAGGATCCAGAATCTCGTTTGTGATCTATATTATGATGTATTTGAAAACTGTTATTACAATTGGCTCTCTCCAAAAATTCCGAAGCCTTTTCTCAGTCTTTAGAAACTACCTTTATCAAAGTTTTCTCGTTGGTGACTAACCAACTTCCTAATATTACGGTTACATATAAAAAATAATGTCAACCGTTTACAATTTCTTTCTAATTTCTAAAGATAAAAACATTTAAAAAAGATTTTAAGCTTGCGTTGACGAACTTCCATTCTCCGCTTCAATACACTGAACACATTTCCCCAAAAATTTCACAAAAGTCCTGGGAGCATCTGGTATCTCATTTTCTTCAAATAAGAAAAATCTTTTCTGCAATTCAGGCAAATGATTTTCTATCATCTTTTCTGTGAATTTAATAGTTTTCAACTTTAGATTGGGCATCACCATCCATTTGTTGATCTCTGTAATATTGATTAATTTGATTTTTGAAATTTCTATTTTCATTTTCTCCAGCTCTTCTTTCAACCTTAGCTGGTGATTGGCAATATTAATCTCACCTAATAATCCGGAACAATCATCTGTTTCGATATTCAATGAAGCTCTTTCTAAGAGATCAAAAATTCCCTGGCAATCATCATTGACCTCTCTTGTTATTCTTTTATATTCAGCCAGGTTTGCTTCCCACACTTTTAATATTATGTCCCCTTTAACCTTTTCAGAAATAAATAATTTCTGAATCTTTCCAACTTCTTCCTTTGATGAGAAAGCCACTGCCTTCTGAAAAACCGTTCTAGTTGCTTTTGCCTCCCTTTCCTTCTGGAAAACATTCTCTAAAGACTTATTTGTTTCTTGAAAATAATTCTGGACTACTTCCAGATTCAAGAACACTTTATGATCTTCTTCCTCTATTCTCAAATATATCTCCAATGCTTGTGTCCTGAAATTTTCAAGTTCTACTACCTGATTAGTAATAGAAATAATTTTATCTTGTAAATGTTTGTTTTCTTATCCCATCTTTCGGACCTGTTCCTATGTGACCTTTATTATGTGTTTTGCCTCCTCCAAGTATTTATTCATTTTCTATATTTCTTACATATCCTTTAGTCTATCTTGTTCTAGACCCTTTTGTATCCCCCAACTAATATTTCTCTCATTTTCTTTTAATTTGTCTTGCAACTGAATTATTGTTTGGTCCTTCTGTTCGAGCATAGTTGTTAAATTGCCAATAGAATACATATTTGTTGATGCTATAGAACCCATTGTACCTGCTAATTCTGTAGCAAATTCTCCATCTTCGAGTTTCTTTCCATCTATAATAACCCTATGCTTTTTAATCATCCCTTCTCCTCTTGGATGAATTTCCTGTTTCAAGACTACTCTCCGCTTTTTACTGAAAAATAATCTGATGGGGGGATTTCATCTCTCAGATCACTGACATATAAAGCCCCTTCATGGGGGGTTCCAAAAGTTGACTGCAATGGAGTTAAAGAGGTTATAGGACTACCGAGCTCTATTGAAGATGTTCCTCCTATCTTTTCTGGAACATTTTTCATGATTTCTGGAATTGCTTCAAGATCTTTTCTCTTCTCCGTTCCCGATTATTTTGTTTGAGAGCCCTCTATGTCTTGGGAAGGTATCTAGGTATTCTTCAACTTACCTTTTTTATTTTCTTTATCCTGTGTATTATTTTCAAACCCTGGAGGGGGCCCTTCCTGTTCTGGCCGTGGGGTCGAAAGTTCACCCTGCAAACTCTTAGGTAGACAACTTCGCCTATGACTCTAAAAAGATGTGAATCTAGCATGTGAGTCAGGTGGCAAGGCCTGGACTCTGTTCAATACCTCTTCATAGGATTTAACATCTTTAAATATATCATCATAAATAGATACTTCATGTTCATATGCCTTTAGATTACAATGTATGTAATGCCTAATTATTACTTGGTAGGGGTCATATTTTCTGTGCTCAATATATACTAATTTCACTTCTTCTAATAACTCAGCCTCTACCTTAGAATGGCCTAAATTTGATAAAGAAAATTTCCCAATATGAACAGGGAACGATGGTCATGATTTCTTCTGAACTACTTTTAATTCTAATCCAACACCGCCCTTTACTATCTGATAAGCTACCTCCCTACACACCAACCTATCTGGTAGGAATTTAGGGAGTGCATGAGGGGGAATGGAACAACCATAAACCCTAACGTAGGAAAAAATTTCCTCAATAAACCAGTCGACAACTTCTTTAAGACTTTCTGTGATTGCATCAGAAATGCGAGGGGGTTCCAATACAAAAAACTTCATGTGCATAGGAATAATAATAAAATGACAAATCTCGTAAAATGCATCTTTAGCATTTTCTTCCCAAAGGGCCGAGTGATATTTATGAATGGGTTCTGGATAGGAAATGCTCCAACTCCAATTCATTAATGGAAAGGGAGTCATAAAACATATTGCATCCATAATGCATGTAGACATATAAAAAGTTGTTGGTTGTCCCTTTGATTTGGTTTCTTTGTAGTTTAAAATTTCTTGTGTTAGGTTATCCGACAAAATCTTATGCCAATTAAAACCATTTCCTTCTGAAGCTTCCTCTGAAAAGGGCACCCAGTCTACATGAAAATGACAGGGATCTTTTCTCCTGAAAAGTCTACATAACATAATGGCTACATAAACCATGTATTCATTTAAGGATACTGTAGCATAAATCCCATGAGCATCAGCCCTAAACTTTGCTTCATACCTTTCTCATCCTCTAATCATATCGGGATATGTCTGGTCTACCTCAATACATTCTTTTCTCTGAAACTCTGCTAAAAATTTAGCATTAAAAGTATGTTTAGGATTCGGCGAGAGTTTATACATTACTTGAATGTGCTCTGGTCTAAATGAGCCGATGATAGCTCCTTTCTCATTTAAAATTCTCCTTGTTGGGATATCGACTTTATCCAGAGTCCAGCTGATCATATCAGTGTATGCCACAAGTCTCGGGTGCGCGACGATCTTATGAAGATCTGACTCGGCTATGTCCAGAAAATGATTTTCAGAATCAGGATGAGCATTCTCAAACTTGTATTCCAGTAACTTAGAGATTTGAGTCCAAGATTTAATAGAATCTATAGCATGTGGAGTGGTATCAGAGATAATATCTCTTTCCTGTGCATCTTCATTCTTCTTCAGTGCCTTTCTGGGTTCCATGACTTCTGTGTTTAATTAAAAACTTGTCACAGAAAATGGATGAACGAGCTCAACTTAGAATGAAAACACAGACATTCAAATGTTTATTTTGAATATATTTAAAAAATGACAAGATTTGCACAACTGTCACGAATTTAAAGCTCTTAATGCGGAAGATGTTTTACCGAGATACGCTTTTAATGTTCGTATTTACGTACCTTCGGGCTTTGAAGAAAATGAGAAACCTACTTAATTGGTAAGCGAAACATGAATGAACACCTAAGAATGATTACCATTAATCTTGCTTTTGAAAAAATGTTAATTAATGTTAATCATAGTTTAAAGCTGGAAACTTCATTTTTTGGGTTTTCGAAAATCCTGATGTCGAGAGGTATGTCGTCGATGAAAAAATGATTTCCGAAAATGCAAAATCGCGATGTTTTAATTAAGATTTAAACACTTTTAGCACATTAAGTAATTGAGATTAGAAATTTTCGGGATTTCGGAAATCAGGATTTCGGGAAACATGATGATAGGAGACATGTGTTATTTATAAAATCTGATCTCCAAAATCGCGAAATCGCGATGGCTTGTTTTTTTAAACAGGACTTAATTTATCTTGATTAACTAAATAATCATGATTAAGGCCAAAACATAATTAGTTTAATTTAACATGAGTTATGGATCGGGGTTTCAGAAATCGGGATTTTAGGAAACATGATGACAGGAGACGTGCTCTCACTGAACCACGAATCCTGAAATCGCGACATAATTATTTTAACCCTTAATCTTTCTTATAAGAGACTAAATTAATTCGTTTTTAAATTAAGATTCCAACATTTTTGGAAATCGGGGATCGAGATTTCATGATTTGATTTGCATCAAAAAATTTGTTTGTAGGAAACCCCGAATCCCGAAAATTCTTTTAAGTTTAATTTAAAAAAACGTTAATTTAATTTTTAACACGTTTTAAATAATTTTCAAATAAAAAGCGTCGGGAGTCTTATATTTTTTTGTAAACCTTTTTCCCATTCATTATCCGAATTTTTTTTAAAAATTAAGAAAAAGGTATCGTGTATTTAGAAATGATACAAAACTCTTGTTTTATGAAAAGCCGAAACCCGAAAAAGAAAAAATCTAGGCCTTAAGGATAAAAATTTAAGATCTGTTTCAACACCTTCTACAATCACGATCCATGTTTCCATAGTTATTATAGTTGTAAAATTCAATATTGTAGGGGGGCACATAGACATATATTTCTTGAGAATTTCTTCCATATGATCTGCAATCTACAACTTTATGTCCAAAGTTATTATAAGTGAAACAATAACCAAGAAAGAAACTTTGATACCTGGGAGAAAATTATCTTCTTTGGGATGTAGTCCTTCTGAATTCATTCATTGGTTGATTGTGATCTTCTATTCTGTTGTTTTCTTCACAATAATTTAAGCTTCTTGGATACCTAGAGGTAGAAGGTCTTCTTGGAGATACATCTCTTTTGAATTCATTACTCTTTGACTCTTGTTGATCATGATCCCTTCCTCTGAGAATTTCTGCACAATTCTTATCCTTTTCTTCATTCTTCCTTTCCAGAAACCTAGAACACTTATCTTCATATTTATTTACTGGTTGTCTGAAGCTTCCCCTCTCTTCAATTATCTTGTTGGGATTGACATTTTCATCTTATTTGTATGAGGTATCACCAATGTATTCAAGACCTTCTTTATTGAAGGGTGATATTTGACGACTAAGAATATATTCTAGTACTTGAGATCTCTTCAAGTTCTTATTGAGTTTGTCAACTTCAACCCTCAATGAGGAAACTTCTTCTTCAAGCTTCTCACAATTTTCTTCTTTCTTCATCATATGGATCTTCATCACTTCTTCTATTTTCTTTTCTTCTTCAAGTTGGGTTTTCAAGGAGATGATTTCTTCTTCAACTCTTCTTTATTGTTGGATAAATCATAATTCAAGCTTGTTTAAGTCCTCATATCTTTCCTTAACATGACTTGTCAAAATATCTTCTCTCTTTTGTGCTTCATTTCTTAGTGATACTATTTCAACTTCCAAACACTGCTTTTCTTCCAATTGATTTTTGAGTGTTTCTTGAATCATTTTGGCTTCTTCTAGTTGAACCTTTAGATTTATGATAATTTGCTGGACTTATTCATAATTTTTGTTAGGCTTTTGAGAACCCTCCTTTATATTTATCAATTCTTCCTTGAGGGACTTGTTTTCCTTCCTTTATACTTTTAATTCACTTAAATAACTAATTATATCTTCCTCAATATCCACTTTTCCTTCTTCATAATCTTCTTCATCATTTTCAAGTTCTTCTTGTTCTATCTCAATATCTTATTTATATTGATCATCATTCTTTGACTCTGTGGTTGCAAGAAGAGATTCCTTAGATTAGAGATTATGTATCTTATCCCAAATCTCTTTAGTTGATGAACATTGTTCCACTTTCTACTTTTACTAAATTAGGTAATCTATATAGGATGGCATCCATTGTTATTTTGCTGTTCCTTTTTAATTCCTTCTTGGTTGCAGTCTTGAGAAGTTTCTTTGAAGAGGTGTATCATGTAACAACTGAGTGACAAACATCACACCCTTGTGCCTATAAAAATACTTTCATTCTTGAGGTCCATATCTCATAATTCTGACCATCAAACATTGGCATTCCATTATCCATGCAGTCCATGAAAATTGTGTTCCATTATCCATGCACTTCGTGATCTACCTTCCAGTGGTTAGACTAGTTCAGAAATACCTTCTCTAAAACTAATTGTTAGAATATTCACCAATACTAAGAGGGGGGGGAGTGAGTCAGTATTGATCGTTTTTTACCATTTTCAATCACAACATGTAATCATGAAGTTATCAAAAATTTATCACTTATGATTTCATTCAAGATATCATAAACATATAACTAGAGATACACAGTACACAAGAATTTTACATGGAAACCCAAATAGGACAAAACCACAAAACACTTTTTAATATATGTCTTGAAGATTACATCCACCGGAAGCACCAACTTCCAAAATTCTCCAGCACCAATTGGAAGGAAGCCCCAATGTTGGAAATATAACTGAGAGGGTGGGTGAATCAGTTATAATATAAGCTTGAAACTTTTCTTGTTCTTTTTTGAATCTTTCTAGATTATTATTTAATGTGTTACTGATAACTTAACATGCATATATATAAAATATTTTATCAATCACACAGAATACACAGAGATACATATTTTCATGAGGAAACCCATAAAGGGAGAAAACCTCTTATTCTTCATATGTCAATCAAGCTCCAACCTTCATGTACATAATAGTATTTGAGCACCAACTCAAATATGAGGCTACAACCTCTGATATCAAGCTACAACTTGCAGAGAGCACCAACTCTTAGATTTCTCTATCACCAACTAGATGGAAGCAAAAACTCTCAGGTTTCTCTAGCACCAACTAGATGGAAGGACCAACTCCCAGAATATCTTCTAGCACCAACTAGAATTTAGAGGACTACAATCCTCCCTAGCACCACCCTACCACCCTGATTGAAACTTAAAAAACTTTACTTACTTTCTCTGTCTTTGATATGGTCTGTTACAACTCCATGTCTCCTCATCCTTCTTCAACTTATATGTTGTGTTCCGCTTCTGCCTCTTTCTGCTTCTATGCTCTTCTCTTTTTCCTCCTGCGTACTTCACCTCTATTTAGTTTTTCTTCTGCATTTTATACTCTGTGCATACATTGCATTCCTTTTTGTTGCACCTCTTATATGATCCTTTTATGTTTCTTACTACCACATTCTACTCTCATGCATCAGTTCCCAAAAAGAACATTCTCTACATGTCTTTATCACACCAAGTCCTCTGCTAGATCATCCTAGTAACTCTTCGTCACCACAACTCTATGCTACATCTCAATTCTATATTTCCTCTTCTATGTTTTGCATGTTATATTTTCACCTAGTTCTCTCCCAGGTCCTCATCACAACTCTTCCACTTTACTGGAGGTTACTCACTGTCTATTCATCATCATTTCCTGTTATCCTGAGATTACTTTTCTTCACTAGAAGTTACAGTTAGTCATTTTATTCACTATAGGTAAATCAATCCTAAGCCCCTTCCTTTACATGACCACTTATGGTGACCACAGTGCTTCGCAATCTTGGTCTAGTGAGTGCTATCTCCTTCTTTCAATATGACCTTGGGAGATGATCTCACGTGACCATGCAATTGTGGTTGCGACCAAAGGAGGTTTGAGGGAAACCCGCTTTTCACCTCGCAATTCACTATAGAGCTCCATGTATGCCTTTGGAGATACCATGGTTTTTATTGCGGCCCGCTCAAGAAAAAATAAGACCCGAGCATGTTCTGGCCCCACAATTGAGCATGATCGTTGATCTCTAATCCCTTGGTTATGCCACTCGATCAACGATTGTTATCTGCCTTCCTTTCCTCCTTCTACACGTGATCCCAGATATCCACGATTTGTCAAAATGTAGCTTCCTTCCAAATCAACGACTACGGTTGATTCTGACCTTCTAGTATTCGAGAGTTTCAACTCTCAAATATCACTTTTTCCATATGAAAATATTTTTGAGTGGAAGATCTATTGACACCTGTCTCCCTTAATCTACCATCAGGATCTCCTTTGCAAGTATGGCCTTCGGGACTTTCAATTCTCAAACTCTCATTTCTTTTGTACGTCAATCTTCCAGAGTCGATTATCTGCAGACACCTGTCTGAACAGATCAGACCATTTACACTTATCCTTTCACTACTTAATCCATCGGCTAGGACTTAATCAAGCATTGTGATGGATGTCCACCATTTACTTCGACACTTCAGCTATTCTACTTATGCTATCCTTACACTATATTTTGATCAACAGTTGAGAATGCACCTGAAGTGATATTCAGATCGGACGACTTATGTCCACTTCGGGACTTCGACGTTCGGGACTTCGGGGCTTTAGGTATCTGTTGGTGGTGAAACTCCCGAAGACAATATCCTAGAGTGACATAACATTACACACATCACCTATTGACTCGGCACGGATCGAGTGGTTTCCACATGTCACTCATTGACGTGGTCTGCCACATTTCCATGCTGGCATGGTCTGCCACATGTCCTTGTTGTCGTGGTCTACCACATGTCCTTGCTGATGTGGTTTGCCACATGTCCTTGAATCAAACGATTGAGGCTTACTTCGAGTCTTTACCCAGAGTCCACAGGTTTACACCACATCTTTTCTGGATTAGATGACCCAGATTCACTTCGGACGATATGATTCTTGAGATCTTCTTTGGATGATCTGACTACTGAGATCTACTTTGGATGATTCAATAGTTGAGAATTTATTTCAACTCTCTGGGCTTCAAGAATTTCAAATCTCAAACTGAAACTCTCGAAGCGATTTCTTCGGAGCTCACGATCCATCGCCACATATCCCTTTGGATCTTATGGTGTAAATTTACTCTGTCTCTTCAAACTTCGGGAATTTCAAATCTCAAATTGAAAAATATTGAAGTGAGATTTTTCTGGAGTGTAACCTCCTCGCATCTTGAGACCTGAAACGAATGATGTTCATTTGATCAAGATATTAGATCAACAACTTGATATGTCTGAAATGCATCTTTTCCTTGGATTAAATCCAACATCTCTCCATCTTTTCTTATCCTATCCTTCCACTTAATTTGATCCAATGGTTGTGAAGACTCTCGAAGCAGATCCATAATAAAGGATTTTGATCCTGATCACATTTTTGTACCGTGCTTTCCCTTCTTATATTTGATCTCTGCATATTGTTCACTTCCCCTCCTGATCTTATGCTTTTCCTGTTTTCCATCATTTTTGTTGTTCTTTCCATCAATGAGAAGCACACGCTTCCTGTAAAACATGCCAACAATATCCCCCTTTGGCATTGATGACAACCTTGAAAGGTTGCACTATTCTTCTTAGACCTCCAACTGTAGCATATAGACAACACATTTTTCTCTCCCTTTGACATCAATGTCAAAGAAAACAAAGAGTGCCTCTGTGCTCCCCCTGATCAAATATCCTAGGAGCACTCTCCCCCTCATCATATAGACTATTTAGTTTGATAATAGGGTCACACCCAACTTTTGGCGTAGATACTCAAACTGAGCTTTTGCAAGCGGTTTAGTGAAGATATCAACAATATGATCTTTGGATGGAATATAATGCAAAGAGATGATAGTTTTGGTCACCTGTTCCCTCAAGAATTGATACTTTATGGGTATATGTTTGGTCTTGGAGTGAAATACAAGATTCTTTGACACACTAATTGCACTTGTATTATCACAATGAATTGGGATCGGTGCAGTATATTTTACCTCCAAGTTTGTAAGTCTCTGAATCATAGACAATACTTGGGTTAAACAAGTGGCATCTGCAATGTATTCAACTTATATAGTTGATAAGGAAATGGAACCTTGCTTCTTTCTCAACCATGCTACAAGGGAATATCCTAAGAAGAATGCACATCCACTCGTGATTTTCCTTTCATCCACGAAGTTATCCCAATCAACATCGAAATAGACTAATAGTTGACAATTATGATTCCTAGGATACCATAGGCCATAGTTCATTGTTCCTTTCAAGTATCTAAATATTATTTTGACAGCTAACAAATGACTATGTTTAGGTGTAGCCTGATACCTTCCTACCATTCCAACAACATGCATTATGTCTGGATGGGATGTTGTGATGTACAATAGGATACCTATCATAGACCTATATGAACTCTGATCAACATCAGGTGAGTCATCATCCTTTCTTAACTTGCATACAATGACCATAGGTGTGCTCATAGGTGTAGAATCTTCCATTTGAAACCTTTCCAACATTTCTCTTAGATATTTCTCCTGATAAAGAAATATTACTTTAGACCTCTGAGTAATTTTCATACCAAGAAAAAATGAAAGTTCCCCTATCATAGACATGTCAAATTCATACTACATGGAAGAAGCAAACCATTGTACCAATGAAGAATTATTTCTTCCGAAGATGATGACATCTACATAGACCAACATAATGAGCAAATCATTACCCTCTATTTTGATATTTAGATTGTTGTCAAATGTTCCTCTCTTGAACCCTTTGTCTTGAATATACTTATCCACTCTGTATTACCAGGCATGAAAAGCTTGTTTCAACCCATATAAGGATTTCTTCAGCTTGCAGACAAAGTCAGGGTTATATGATAGTTGGAAACCCTCTGGTTGTTCCATATAGACTTCTTATTTTAGATCTCCATTTAGAAAAGATGACTTGACATCCATTTGATAGACTTTAAATTGTTTATGACAAGCATAGGCAAGAAACATTCTAATAGCTTCTAATATTGCTACAGGTGCAAATGTTTCATCAAAATCCAATCCTTCTATTTGAGAATATCCTTTGCAGACCAATATAGCCTTATTTCTTACAATATTTCCTTGCTCATTCATCTTATTTTTGTAGACCCATTTGGATCCTATTACATTTTTATTTGCTAGCCTAGGAACGAGTTCCCAATTGACATTCTTTTCAATTTGGTCTAGTTCTTCATTCATTGATTTTAACCAATTTACGTCTTTACTAGCTTCATTAAAGTTCTTGGGTTCCACCATGGATATGAAGGCTATATGTGATTTCTCAGTGCCTTTGATTATCCTTCTTCCATGATGATGATTTCCTTGAGTAGAGGGTGTATTATTTCTTTGTTCTATAGATTCAGTTCTTGTATCGTTTCCTTCACTCCTCCTTGGCGGTTGATTCTCTTCCTTTGTTTCTGCAGGTTTGTTGTTGTCAATGGTTGTAGATTTGACAAACTTGATGTATTTTTAGATTCTTGGCTGACCACTACTTGATCCCTCTTCATAACCCAAATCATTTTTCAACTTCAAATTCCTTTTCTGATTTAGAATGGAAGCTAATACTTCTGAGGCTTTAATACTTGTCATATTCTGATGATATAATGCCTGAATTTTTTCTATATCTTTTCTGACAATCACTACTTCATCTTCCAATTTTTCACCTATTGTTTTGGCTTCCTTCAATTATTGTTTGAGGATGTCTTCAATATTCTTATCTTCTTATAAATTAACCTTCAATAGAGAAATTTCTCCAGTTGGTTCATTGCATGTTTTCTCATACCTGAGTAGTAACTGCTTTTCTTTTCTTTTCTTTTCTCTGAGTTTATCAATCTCTTCCATGGAACTGACAAGTTCTCCTTCAATATCTACTACTGCTTCACAATCAATGAACTCACTTCTTGTATCTTCACTATTTAGATCTTCTAAATCTATTAGCATGATATCATTTATTTTATCTTCAATAGAAGAGTCATTTCTTTCATCATCTAAGGGATCATCACCATTGTTTACACAAAGGCTTGTCTTCTTAAAATTATTCTCTTTATAGAAATTCTTGTGTTTGTAATTCCCTTCATCATCATATGTCTGATCCTTTCTTTTGTGAGGACACTTAAATGAAAAATGACCTATATTACCACATTTGAAACATTTGAAGGGAAGTTTACCTTTATGTTTCCCTGATCCTTTCTTTAGTATTCTCACAAAATTTGCTTCAATCTCATCTATATCAGAATCTGTGTTTTTCTCTACTTTAAAAGATGCCTCTCTTGTAGTGGATTTACCTTTGGTGATTCTCATTTCATAAGCAATTAGGGTTCCAATAAGTTGATCTAGTGTCAACGTTTTGAGATCAACTATTTCCTCTATAGCAGAGACCTTTGAGTTAAATCTATCAGGAATATATCTTAATATTTTCTGGAATAGAAAAGATTCATCTATTGTTTCACCTAGGCCTTTCATAGTGTTGACAAGATATTCTATACATAATAAGTAATTCCTGATAGTTTCGTCTTCATCCATCTTTAATTGCTCAAATTTCAGTCTGTGAGTATGAAGTTTTGCGTCTTTCACCTTTTCATTACCTTCATAACTACTTATCATCTTGTCCCACATAACTTTTGTTGAATCAAAATGAATGAAATTTACAAACTCAGCTTTGGCAAGTCCACTGAGGATGGCATTCATTGATTTTTCATTAAAGCTAAACTCCAACTTATCATCTTTTGAGGCCAAGAATATAGGCTTCACATATCCTGTTTCAACGAAATCCCAAACATCAACACCCAGAGACATTAAATGTGTTCTCATATTTATTTTCTAGAAGGAAAAGTTTGTTCCATCAAACAAAGGGGGTCTATGTAATGTCCTCCACCTCTTAGAGAGGTAATGAGGAGACTCAGTGGCCTGGGCACCCCCCACTAGGTCATAGTCTCACACTGAAGGGGGGAAAAGTCAAGAAGTTAAAAGTTATATTTTTAAGTCGACTTAAGAAAGGAAAAGGAAAGGAGTAAAAGATAACTCAGCAGAAGAATAGAATATTAACCCTGGGAGTTAACCTAACTCAACAGAGAATTAGAAGGAAAAGTATAAGTAAGAGGTTGGGGTGCACCTATTACTCATTCTGGTTTTGGATTAGCA
>JZKD02S0077881.1:1558739-1576061 GCA_000966675.3 Picea glauca | reverse complement strand
GTTGAATCAATTATAATATAAGATTTAAGCTTTTATTGTTCTTTTCTAAATATTTCTATATTTTTATTTAATGTGTTACTGGTAACTTAACATGCATAGATATACAATATTTGATCAATCACATAGAATACACAAAGACATAAATTTTCATGAGGAAACCCATAAAGGGCGAAAAACTCTTGTTCTTCGGATGTCAATCAAGCTCCAAACTTCATGTACATCATAGTCTTTGAGCACCAACTCAAATATGAGGCTACAACCTCTGATAGCAAGCTACAAATTGCAGAGAGCACCAACTCTCAAATTTCTCTATCACCAA
The DNA here is from genome assembly GCA_000966675.3 of Picea glauca. Lineage (NCBI taxonomy): Eukaryota > Viridiplantae > Streptophyta > Pinopsida > Pinales > Pinaceae > Picea > Picea glauca. The sequence goes on along the minus strand of JZKD02S0077881.1, from coordinate 1,575,742 downwards.
CTAGATGGAAGCACCAACTCCTGGGTTTCTATAGCACCAACTAGATGGAAGCACCAACTCCCAAAATATCTTCTAGCACCATCTAGAATTTAGAGGAATACAATCCTCCCTAGCACCACCCTAGAAACTTGATTGAAACTTACAAAACTTTACTTACTTTCTATGTTTTTGATATGGTCTGTTACAACTCCATGTCTCCTCAGCCTTCTTCAGCTTCTATACTGTGTTCTGCTTCTGCCTCTTTCTGCTTCTATTCTCTTCTCTTTTTCCTCATGTGTACTTTGCCTATGTTCAGTTTTCTTCTACATTTTATGCTCTATGCATACACTTCATTCCTTTTCACTGCACCACTCCTCTACTCCCTTTTTTCTTCTTACTACCACCTTCTATTCTCATGCATCAGCTCTCGAAAATCAAATTCTCTGCATGTCTTTGTCATGCCAAGTCCTCTGCTAGATCATCCTAGAAATGCTTCATCGCCACAGCTCTATGCTACATCTCAATTCTATATTTCCTCTTCTATGTTCTGCATGTCATATTTTCACCCAGTTCTCTCCCAGGTCCTCATAGCAACTCTTCCACTTTACTGGTGGTTACTCACTTTATATTCATCATCAGTGCCCGTTATCCTGAGATTCCTTTTCTTTACTAGCAGTTACAGTCAGTCATTTTATTCACTGTAGGTAAATCAGTCCTAATCCCCTTCCTTTATGTGACCATCGGTGGTGACCACATGCCTATTCAAGAATCTCTTCGTGATATCGGTCTAGCGAGTGCTAGATACTTCTTTCAATATGACCTTGGGCGATGATCTCATGTAACCACACGATTGTGGGTGCATCCAAAGGAAGTTTGAGGGAAACCCACTTTTCACCCCAGAATTCACTACAGATCTCCACATATGCCTTTGGTGATACCATGGTTTTGATTGTGGCCCGCTCATGAAAAAATAGGACCCGAGCATGTTCTAGCCTCACAATTGAGCATGACCATTGATATCCAATCCCTTGGCGATGCCACTTGATCAACGACTGTTATCTTCCTTCCTTTTCTCCTTCTATGCGTAATCCTATATCTCCACAATCTATCGACATGTAGATTCCTTCCAAATCAATGGTTACGATTGATTTTAGCCTTTTGGTCTTTGGGAGTTTCAACTCTCAAATATCACTTTTCCCATATGACAATCTTCTGGAGTGGAAGATCTATTGACACCTATCTCCCTAAATCTATGATTAGGATCTCCTCTGCGAGTCCGACCTTTGGGACTTTCAATTCTCAAACTCTCCTTTCTTCCATACGTCAATATTCCAAAGTCGATGATCTGCAGACACATGTCTGAATAGATCAGATAGTTTACACTTATCATTTCATTTCTTAATCCATCGGATAGGACTTAATCAAGCATTGTGATGGATGGCCACCATTTACTTTGGCACTTCGGTTATTCTACTTACGTTATCCTTCCACTTTATTTTGATCAATGGTTGAGAATGAACCTAAAGTGATCATCAGATTAGATGACTTATGTCCACTTCGAGACTTCGACATTTGGGAGTTAGGGACTTTAGGAATTTACTAGTGGTGAAACTCCTGAAGCAAATCTCCTGGAGTGATGTAACATTACACACATCACCTGTTGACTTGAAACGGACCGAGTGGTTGCCACATGTCACTTGCTAGTTTTGTCTGCCACATATCCTTGATAATGTAGTCTACCACATGTCCTTGTTGACATGGTCTACCACATGTCCTTGCTGACATGGTATTCCACATGTCCTTTCTGATGTGGTCTGCCACATGTCCTTGAATCAGACAGTTGAGGCTTACTTCAGGACTTTACCCGGAGTCCACAAGTTTATGCCACGTCTTTTCTGGATCATACGGCCTGGATTGACTTCAGATGATCTGACGCTTGAGATCTTCTTCAAATGATCTAAAGAATGAGATCTACTTCGGATGATCCGACGGTCGAGAATTTATTTTGGTTCTCTGACTCTTCAAGCTTCGGGAATTTCAAATCTCAAATTGAAACTCTCAAAGTTTTTTCTATGAAGCTCACGATCCGTTGCCACGTATCCCTCTGGATCTAATGGTTGAAATTTACTCTGGCTCTCTGGACTTTGAGAATTTCAAATCTCAAATTGAAAAATCTTGAAGTGAGATTTTTCTGGAGCGTAACATTCTCATATATTTAGACCCGAAATGAATGATGTTTGTTTTATCAATATCTTAGATCAATGGCTCGATCTGTTTGTGATGCATATTTTCCTTGGATTAAATCAAATGGCTCTCCATATTTTCTTATCCTATATTCTACTTAATTTGATCAAACGGTTGAGAAGACTCTCAAAGCAGATCCACGTCAAGGATTTTGATCCTGATTACGTTTCTGTACTATGATTTCCCTTCTTAGCTTTGATCTCTACAAACAATTTTCTTCCCCTCCCGAGCTTATTATTTTCTTGTTTTCCATCATCGCTGCTATTCTTTCCATCAATGACAAGCACAAGATTCTTGTAAAACATGCCAACAACCAAACCCTTGTTTATAGGCTCCAACCCCCTAGTTTATAGGCTCCAACCAAAAGGAAGCTCCAACTCTCTAGATTCTCCAACTCCAATTGGAAGGAGGCTCAAACCCCATAGTCTTATGAGAACCAACTCAAAGGATGTTGCAACTCCCTTGCAAGCACAAAACTGCTATCTAAAAAAACCAATATTTCCATGCACCACCCAACCACCCTTGTTTATTATGAAAAAACATGAATGAGACTTCGATATTATCCCTTGCACCACCCTACCACCCTTAAAAATAAATTAGAGAATCAACATGTCATTGTTATTGTCACTGATACTAATATATCACCATCATCAAAACTAGCTCTACTACAACTCATACATCATCATCATCAAAACTAGATACGCCATAACTAATACATCATCATCATAAATCACTAGATTCACCACAACTAATATATCATCATCATCAAATCTGAATACACCATAATTGATACATCAACATCATAAAAAACTAGATCCATTACAATTGATATATCATCATCATCAAAACTGGATACACCATAACTGATACATCAACATCATCAAAAATAGATCCACCACAACTTATACATCAAAATCATCAAAATGGACCCACATATAAGCATTAGGTCCACATGGATCCACATATAAACCCTAACATCACTTCTTAAATTTATCTCGAACACCTGTTTGGGACTAGTTTTTGGATTAGTCACAATCCCTAACTTCCAACAAGTATAAATTTGTACCTGTAATGAATCAAGGTATGAAACTTGTACCCAATATTCTTCGATCTCTTCTCATAAATTCCTCCAATTTTTTCTCCATGATGCGTCACTGAAAATGAGATATAGCGAATATGGCATTACTTCATAAATTATGGCCTATTCTAGAGAGTGAACTTGTACAACATGCCATGTGCTCAATATTTGATATCTGATTTTGAAACTCAAACATATAATACTAGAAACTATATTGTTTCTAATGCAATTGGTCTCATATAATTTGGATCATCTATGCAAAAGTTATTATTGTTTTACTCGGAACACATGTTTGAGACTAGTTATAGGACTAGTAAAAAACCCTATCTTCCATAGAGTGTATCTCCAAAAGTAAAATGACCCATAAGATTAAATATGTACCATAGGTACCTTAATATGTCTTCACAACAACCTCCATATTTCACTATCTGAATTATTCTACAAAAAAATTATAGAAAAAATTACAAGATGACTTTCAAAGAACATACCTTAGAAAAAATCATCACAAGACTTCATCTTCCCTTGGAATTTCTCCCTTCTTCACTTCATCTTCCGTCTGAAAGTTTTTGGACAATTGGTTGTATTTTATGTCAATGAGTGGTGGATTTCAATTGATGTGATGGGTGTATTTGGAGAAGTCTCCAAAGTGGTCCCCTTATGGCGTAGCTCTAAGCATGGCCCTCACAAGAAGATGCTTTGAAGAAGTCTACAAAAAACCCCTAAGTGCTATAGTGGAAAACCCCCCTATGGAATACACTAGGTTTCAATCATACAGGTAGTTCTAACCTTCTAAAGTATCCTACTTTTAACAACTATCCTGACAATACCCCACATTCATGCATAAAATACAAAGTATAAGGATCCAGTAGTATTACCTTAAACTTCACATTCGGTGTCAATCCTTTTGTGTTCGGTCGCTTCTCGACTGCAAGTCTCCTCCCAAGGCTGACCTGCATTCACCAAAAGAAAAAAAAGAAACTATGAACATGCATCTTATATATGAATTAGTGGGTTAGATGTCATAACAAAATGTAAATCAAACATGAAGATTGAACACATCATATGGTGGGACGGAAAAAGTACTTCTTTATATTAAAATCACAAAGTCACTTACAAAATGAGATCTACGACTGCTCCTCGAACCCGGTCTTGGGTTCCTCTTCACCAAGCTCCAACTACTTCCACGTATCCTTCTTCTCTCACACTTCTCTCTAGAGAATGGGAATAGGCTTATGAATAGGGAAAAAGGCAAGAATAGGGAATTCTAGCTCAAAACTCACAATGTGGCTGCAAATTCTTGGGGCAAGGTGGGAAAGTGAAATGGGAAGAGTTTCACTGTAGTTATGTTTCTCCTTGGAATGAGACCACAAAACCTCCTTTTATATGACAAAAGGATGGTTATTTGGTTGGGTGACGGGCTATAGGTGATGGATTAGTTGGGAAACTACACACTAACCTCTAATCTCAATGAATCCCTTGCAATTTTTTATTTTTTGCAACTTTTGTGGGTATGCGCAGGCTGTAATGGTGCAACTAGAATACATACGTGAGAAATAGTGGTGCAGGGTGCGTAAATATTCAAAAATTGTGTTTTTAAGAAGAGTTGTTCAGTGTTGGCTTGGAAAAAATAGTAATTAAGATGGCCTGATACCAGGTATGCATGTATGGTGCAATTTACGGTTATAACAGATGCCCCCTAATGTGTGAGATCAGAAGAGAATCTGATGGCCGAAATACATTACAAATATTCACCAACGTACGAATCGAGTGAGCCCGAGACCAGAGTTCAGGAGGTGCCATCTGCAAAATAACAACTATCTCACCGAGGTAGGCATACCCATGCTCGGGATGAAATAAATCATGGATGCCAATAAAATACACTGCATATACATGTCATATAACTATATAAAGTGTAGTCGCGAGCAATACACAAGGGATCTACATCTCAAAATCAAATATATACATGTATAGTATCCATCTTCAAGAAGCCAATGATGCTTGATTGCTAGATATGAGGCCTTCATAGCTCAAGCAACAACTTCAAGATCTTCAAAACTTAGGTAGGAGTGTAATATGAGTGTATGAATTCACTACCCAGAGGTCTTCGATGGCTCATCAGGGAACATAAAATAGGATCTTGGTGATCAGGAAAAGAACTTCATTGATTTCGAACAAGTACCTAATTGGAATTTTAGGGATGGTCGGGAATGAGGTCAAGAGACAAACTGCATAAAGGCCAACTCAAGTTGGGTAAAAATTCCCTTGGATAATAGCATGACTGATGATTAGACTCAGGAAGCAAGACATTGACATAAGTTCATGATGTAGGAAGCAACACAAACTCTCCATATGTTTGGAAGGATAATCAAACGGAGGAGGAAACAACTCTATGTTACGAGAACAATTCCTAAGGTCATATTAAACCCCAAATATTGACAAACAAGCAAAAGGATTTGCTTTGTCCAAGTGTGACTCATTGTGCTGCCATAAAAAGAAAATACTTTTCTCATCCTCTTTTTGGGGTATATTTGATTTTTTTGTCTTTTTCAATATTTTGGAGATCTTGAAAAAGAATAAAATAATGCTACGTTACAAAGGAGGAACGAGTTTCGCAAGCATACTATGTCCAAGTGCAAGGAACACACTAATGCTCAGAGAAAGGAGACATGTGTAGGGAAAGGACACTCGAGAAAATTCCTCTGTGGGTCAAGGTGTCATATCATAGAGGCAAAGTGCTATAAGGCTTGCGTATAAGGCATGCTTCAAAGGTTCAGTTGAGAGAAACATGGATATGACATTAGGACAAAAACATAGGAATGAAAAAGCAATTAGCAGGACATGATGAAGCCCCCTTCAATGTATTTTTTACGAGTCCAGAGAAGGTAAGCTTGGTGGTTTTTCATTTTTAGAGAGTCTGAAAAAACATAAAAGAAGACTCCACTGGGGTACCTTTTTCGAAGATATTCAAAACCATTTTAATGAGTGTGAGAAAAGACGATATCACTCGGCAATCTTTACAATTTTAAGGAGTCTAAAAAGAGCTTAACTATGGACTTGCTATTTTTTCTAGGTTTAGTCTACTTAGCCTGAAAAAGTAAAATTTGCTAAGGCGAAATCTCCTGGTGAGACGAATCTCCCGAGGTGTACCTTTTTCCTCCTTAATCTATAGGCCATAAAAGGGGTAAACTCATGCCAGTAGATGTTTTTATGAACCAATTAGCGAGTGTGAAAGAACAAGGTCACTCGATGATCTTTTCAATTTTAAGGAGTCTAAAAAGAGATTAACTATGGACTCTGTAAAGGATGTTCTTCTGGACCAATTTAATGAGTGTGAAGGAACAAGGTCATTCGGATATCTTTTCAATTTTAGGGAGTCTAAAAAGAGCTTAACTATGGACTCCGTGGGGGTTCCTTTTCATAAATTTAGTCCCTCAAGCCCGAAAAAAGGGGTAAACTTATACCTGAGAATACTCTTCTAGTGAACCAAAGTTCCTAGAGCATACCTTTGTTCATAAAATTTACCATCTGGATCAAAAAAGTGGTAAACTACCACCAGACATATGTGCTTTCAAATTTTAGTTTGGAAAGCGTGAAGGACAACAAGATTGCTTGACAATCTTTTCATATTTAGAGGGTCTGAAAAGGGATTAAAAGAAGACCCATTTTGTGGGAGTCTCGAGGGTAAGGTCAAGAGTGATAATATATCATACATATGAGGCTCAATATCATAATCAGGACAATACTAACAAGGACTCCCAAGCCTAAAGTCATTAATGACGGCATGGACACCAAAATGCAACCAGGATCTACCTAGGGCATCCATGTGAAGGTAGGCTCTACCACTAAATTATGACACTTCTAGAGTAGAAATGACAGCTTTGTGTTGTGATTCAGTGGGGTCGATCCTATGGTAAAGTGAAAAATACAACGAGGTGCAACAAGTGGAGGTGAAATCCTAACTTAGATGCACAAATTTGAAAAAAATGATTTTTTACCAAAAGACCTTAAAAGTGCCCCATCTCTCAAAAGGTTTTCCCAAACCAAAAGTAAAGTGTATCGTAACATCTAATGAGAAAATCAAGAACCACGATAAATGATTTTCAAGCCAGAAAAAATGACAAAATGGGTCAAACAAACGATAAAAAGGGCCAAAAATGTCTATAAATAGAAGTTGGGAGCTCATTATCACCATTGCAAATTGAGAATTGATCAAAAAGCCAAAAACACCCCTTTGTTAAAGAAGTTTATTCCAAGAGCTTCAGTGGATGAAATGAACTTCCGCTTGGACCAAGTAAGTACAAGATAACGCTTCTTACATTTCCATACTTATTTTTACATTAGTTTTAGTTTTTTTGGGGGGCACGCACCTTTAAAAAAGGTCGGCCCTATGTGTACGCGGGCTATCCTAGGACAGTCTGCGTATGCCTGTGGGCAGAAAACAAACTACCTGTGTGCATACATGACTGTTTCCAATAAAACTCACGTACATCCTCAAAGATATGACAAAAATAAAAATGTAATCATTAACTCTCTTTTAAACTTGTCATTTTGTAGAATGTACGTCATAGTAAAAAATGCCACATTTCTGAAAATGAACCTCATCTTTTGGGGGACTTTCGACTACCTTCCCAATATCCAAATGAAATTTTGAATAAACCACTGGAAATATTAGGATCTGTAGATGTCTATAGACTATTTGAACGTAGAAAACGACCTCTCCATGACTAAGAAAATTGAGTTTTTCTAAGGCAGTTTTGTCACTAGAAAAAACCTACGATTTCGGTGGCTAATAGGTCAAAAACAGGGGTATCTTAGCCACTGAAAGTCCTGGATTTTGGCAGCTAACAGTGTGATTTCAGAGCACCATAAGCCACCAAAAGTCTTGAAACCCCAATTTCGGGTTTCAGGTTTTGAGGAAACAGAGCAATGGTCAAAATCTCTATGTCGGCCAAACCCCTGACTGCCGAAAACCCGAAATGGTGACGTGGAATTTATGTAAAACCTTATTATAGTGATTTTATTGTCGTTTATTACATTCTTTTCATGCTTCCTCGTGACTTGATTCCTGGGTAAAAACACATCTACACTTTTGATAGCTAAGGGCATATGAAACCTAAGATTTAAGTTACTGAAAGTCTACACTTTCGGTAGCTAAACACTATAAATGTTTTCCTCCTAAGCTACTGAAAGCCAAAATTTCAATATTTGTTCCAATATAGGCTCCATCTAGGGATGGTGATTTCCTGCAAAGTGCCAAGAATGGTATACCAAGTGCCTTCATCCATTGGGTGACCTGAAATCATCCTTATCAAACGTTGAACCCTGTCACTTTTCTTGCACCTTTCGGAAACAAAAAACCGCTTATGCATTCATTGGGCTATAGAGTCATAATGTCTTAAATCAAAACCATACAGGATGCCAAACTGAACTGGAAAAGTAATTAAAACCATTGTTATACTATAATTCTCAATGTCAAGATTATTTAGATACATCACCTACTCTAACTACTGAAAAATTCCCATTGAATCAAATGATACAAAAATGCCAGTGAAGCCAATCCAAAAATTGTTTACTTATTTGAAATCTTCTCACACTTTCTTTGAGCGGGCTAAAAAAGGAAACTGACAACTTCCATCTGAAATGTTTTTGATCATGAATTTTCAAACTTTTCCTCGATTCCTGTGACAAAATATTCATGACATAGCATGTTCCTCCATTAAATAAATCTAAAAGGTCAACAAAAAGATCTTGGAAATATATATGGTCCTGAGGTTTTAAAACATCCATGACTACTCTACGTTCTGATTTATAATGCTCAGGATCATTCTTAAAGAGAATATTTGATCACCCTTCAAGATCATTTGCAATGGCATCTCCAAAATCATGGCACAATCTTGTCTGAAGACTATCATCCCTCCATGAAAAATATGCAACAAGTTGTTCTACAGAAACAATGTAATAATCATCACTATACTCATCATATTTAGGTTCAGCAGATAACTCAGGAGGGTCATCAGTTAGACAAATGCTCAAGACATCAACTATGAGCAACTCTGATCCTTTCTCTGGCATGCTTTCTATCTCAGATTTATACTCCTCCAAATCATAGTCTAAAACATCCTTGAACAAGGAACTTCCTTCAAGACTATTAAATGTGACAGCCCTATCCTCTTCATGAAACAAAATAGGGCTTACAAGCTGATTTTCTGGCTGGAAATCATCATCATAAATAGGTTCATTAACTTCCTATAAGGTTTCATGAAGATTTACATTTTTAGAAATGGAAGAAGTCTGACTCTCATATTTGGGACGGTGTATACACTGCAAATCTGTGTAAGCAGGGACTATAACATGACTATGCGGGACCAAATCTATTTCTTCTTCAATCAAAGGAGAATGTGGTCTCTGTATTTTCTAGATAAAACAACAATTATTTTCTTTCTCTTCAGTGGGTTGATCATGATGTTGAATATCTTCTTCTCGAATATGATCACAAGAACTATCATATCCTTCTTCTTTATCAACCAACTCTCCTTCATACTCATCATCTTCATCAACTTGAGAAATTTCTGATATTCCTTCCTCCTGTTCAAGAGGATTTGTTTGATCTTTTTGTCTTATGAATTCTATATTACATCAATCTTCAAAAAGGATTTCAACTGAATATATCCTCTTACAATATTGATGAAAAAGTGTGTGAAAATATTTCAATGAAGGAATATTGGAATGGGGTAAAGATTTATACCAGAGTCTAGCATATATTTCCAACGAAAACATAAACGGATTCATGAGGACATATTCATGATGTACATTTAATTCATCCATAAACTTATGGAATTCAAACAAGTGTTGAGTAGGATTGTCGTCCACATATCCTCCAAATTTAGGAAGGACATCTTCCCAAATTTTAATGTCTGGAACAGTGTTTGGAAAACCATAAACATTTGTAAATTCTAGAGGAGAAAACCTTGCAACAATCCGAGCAACGAATGAATTCGACATTTTGAGACCAATGGAGTCGCCAGTGAATCATGTAGAGTCTTCTAACCAAGGAGTCGCTAGGTGAATGATCACAACCAATTAAATGCCTATCCCTTGTTCACCATCAAGGAATAGATCCAAAATTTTTGGCGTATCCCAGGGAAGATAGCTTTGTTCCTTTGTCCCCGTCAATGACACTAGAAAATGTTGTCGCAAGAGTTAACTCTAGGTTATAATAGAGCCAAGCCTTAGCCCATTTTAAACGAAATAAATTTTGTTGATTGATCAGTCGTAGGAGTATTCTAGAATTGGGTCTGAAATGGGCCTTTCACTCATTTATAGATCAGAAATGAAAAGGCATAACCTTGTTTGTCTAATTGATTTAATAAAGAAGATGGATAGAAGATAGGAGATGAACAAAACTGAAAGAAAAATCCTGGTATCTAATTCTAATAAATCTGGTCTTCCTTTCAATAGAAGAAATAACACCAAACTTCAAATATCTGAGCATGGGTCTTGTCTCACTCATAGAAAGACAGAGGAAAAACTATAAACAAATAAAAATTGTAAATAAGGCATAACAATTAAGATGCAGGTCTTGTTCTACTCACAACAAAACAGAGGAAAAACTACACTTTAAGGAATGTTTTAAATTAGCTACAACAGAAGTATCACTGAATTGTAACCATTACAAGCTGAATTAATGAATGGAAGGAAGAAAGAGAAGTAATGAAAACTTTAGAAACAATAACACAGGAAGAACACATAGTTAGACAATGACAAGGTGTAGAATCTCTTGGCATTCTGTTCTATATTTGCTGAAAAGGAATGCATTACAAACCCAGGCTCCAAAAGGCCCTTGGGATGCCCCCCCTCCTCTTTTTCTTCTTCAAGAAGATACAATAATATAAGTCTTCTACCCTCTTTCGAATAACTGAAAAATGATTCAAATTACAAAATAAATCCCTCTAGAAATGAACAAGTATCTCATGTATCTATTGAGGTTGAAATCCTCCCTAGGAGGTCGAATTTCCTCCCAAAAGATAACAACAGTTACCATCAATTTCAGAAACTTTCTGCCATAGAAAATGGGCCAAACTATTGAAAACTAGGGTTTTGATTATGGTTATGTATCTCTCAAATCATGATAGTTGTGTATAAAATGAAATATTCTTTTGTGCATCTATTTATTCTGAGAAAAAACCTCTCTCAGTTCTCTGAGATCTGTTTTCATTTGCCCCAAATCAGCATTTTACAAACATGTGTCAAAACAGGAAAATATGAGATCCAAAAATTAGGGCTTAGAGATGGATTCAATTCTCCAAATATGTGACACCTGTAGGAAAACTCAGAGAGTATATTTATCTCTAATGTGTTAGGCACAAAATCCTCCGACCATTTCTCAAAATGATACTCTAGTCTCTCAGAATCATCATCTAAAAATGATGAATCAACACAGTAAAAAATGCCACATTTATGAAAATGAACCTCATCTTTCGACGAAATTTTGACTACCTTCCCAAGATACAAATTAAATTCTGAAGAAACCAATGGAAATATTAGGATATGTAGATGTCTATCAACTATTCAAATGCGGAAAACGACCTCCCCACGACTGAGAAAATTGAGTTGTTCTAAGGTAGTTTTTTCACTAGAAAAAACCTGCGATTTCGGTGCCTAACAGGCCGAAGACAGGGATATCTTAGCCACTGAAATTCCTACCTTTCAGTAGTTAATAGTGTGATTTCATAGCACCATAAGCCACCAAAAGTCTTGAAACCTCGATTTCATCTTTTGGGTTTTGGGGAAATGGAGCAATGGTCAAAATCTTTATGTCAGCCAAACCCATGACTTTCGAAAACCCAAAATAATGATGTGGCATTTATGTAAAACCTTATTATAGCGATTTTATTACCATTTATTGCATCCTTTTCGTGCCTCCTCATGACTTGATTTCTGGGTAAAAACACATCTACACTTCCGGTAGCTAAGGGAATATGAAACCTGATATTTAAGCTACCGAAAGTCTACACTTTCAGTAGCTAAACACTATAAATGTTTTCCTCCTAAGTTACTGAAAGCCAAAATTTCAATATTTGTTCCAATATTCCCTATGGAAGAGATCGAGGATATCCCACCATCGATGCAACCTCACGTAGTTGGAGTGCCACGGACCTAGGTCCAACTCTTCCGGCATTTGGAAAATGTTGTGGTTCACTATGGCAGGGCTAACAAGCCCCACCCTTAGCTTAGGATGGACCAGTTACGTGTCGGGGGAACTTTCTGTATATGTTTTAGGGCATAATCCCCATGATGTATACTAGATATGTATTTTTTAGGCACTCACACCCACATATGTACTCTGATGCTTTCGATATATATATGTGTGTGTGTGTGTGTGTGTGTGTGTGTGTGTGTGTGTGTGTGTGTGTGTGTGTGTGTGTGCATCTTTTTTGTCTTATGGATTACATATATTTACAAATGTATTTACATGTGTATGTGTGTGTTTTTTCTTACGTGTGTGCAATATGCCAATCTAATACTTGATTAGCTAGAGTATTTGTCATTTGATTCAATCTCCTAGGAACATGGATATACGTATTGTAATAAAAAAATGTTTTAAGAGATGTACCCTAAGGAATCATCGATGTAGAGTAGGATCATAAACGTGGTAAACCTCCTTTAACTAGGACACAACCAATTTTGCATCTAAGTAGACTAGGAGGAAAGAGATACCATGCGACAAGGCATCACGAAGTAACTCTATTACTGCACTATATTCGATGACATTATTTATGGCATCACCTAAACATATACCTCCAAAATATACAAACTGGCCTTGAGGTGTGAATATCACCCAAGCTACAGAAGAAAGCCTCCGAGTGTGTCAGCTAGTGTCATCCGCAAACCCAAAAAACACCTCTAATTCACTTGAAATCTTACACAGTGAAAAATATGACATCAAAATGACACTTCCATAAAAAAAAGGACAAAACAAAACCGTATAAAAACTATACATATATACAAGAAGTCACCCAAGGCGACCCACCTACTAGTAATACTTCTTGAGATAGAGCCCATTTATAGGCTCCGCTAAAGCATTCCCTTCAAAATAAAATAGATGATAAGCACCCTTCTTTAATACCTCCTTCACAATGAATTGTCTGAACCACATGGGTTTGAAATTACCTGCCCCTACAGGATCCTTATCATGGTCATAGACCAGGAAAAGGTTAGCTTCGGAGAAAATCTAAGGATGAACAAACCAATCATACTGACACTTGACTATTTTCTTGTGAGCCTCGTTAGCCAAGGCTGCATCGTGTCGTTGCTCATCGAGCTGCTCAAGATATAATAAGTGTTCCTCAAGAGGTGAAGTGTCTGGAAACAATTGTACTGCCAACTTAAGAGATGGTATCCTGTGTTGGTTATCTATTCTTCTTCCCTTACCTTCTAAGTTATTGAACCAGGTATCATGTCTTTCGAGTTTCCAACAAAGCCTCTAAAACTATCGGCCCTCTTGGTAAACTAGAAGGAAACACGGTACACAAAGTGCACTGTGCAATCTCACCTGAGATAGCTTTAAATGGGTGGCTATAAGAATCAAGTGTTTACAGCCCAGGATTGAGTATGAGATAGGGGTTTATTATTCAGAGCCATATAATACGATTTTTTATTGCAATCTACTATTACTCATGGGTGTGCATTTATCTTTCACAACTTATTTCCCGAACAACATAATCATATTCCATAATAATGTATTAACTCATTCATTAATAATAACAAGTAACTGCCAAAAGAAAACAAAGATATACATGAATTCATCATATTACATAGATATTACTGTGGTTCATCCCCTCCTAGGATACGTCCACAAAGATTTGGCTCTAGGATATTTTATTATGGTAGTTCTACATCTCCGGCGTTGCGTGCTTACAATTCTCCTCAGATGGGTAAGATCTGTATGAGGTGAACTAGATCGCACTAGGCTCCCCAGCCTATGATCTAATCCTTAGATTTTCCTCCTCTCCTCTTTTCTTAGCTCAACAACTTACAAAAATGGTTCGTAACATTATTACATAATGCATCAACTCGTAGATAACTATGATGGAATACTACAAAAGATGAACTAACACAAAAGCGAATGAACTCTCTTATATGATACCTAGATATCTATATTTATATATATCGGGCTCTTCCACCATTTACAATGTATTACCAAAACCATAACCCTATTGGAAGGTTTACAGTTGGGAGTAAGCTTGGCATTGATGGAAAGAACAACGATGGAAAAGATCAGCGATGAAAAAGAAAAGCGATGGCAAAGAACAACGATGGAAAAGACAACGAAATCATGAAGTGTCGAAATCGCAACGAAGCAGCGAAATCGCGAAGGTGGACGAAATTGCGAAGCAGCGAAATCGCAAAACAATCTCATCCATCAGATCGAGGTTTATTCTAGACCGTTGATCCAACTCCATCTCAGAGCTTCACGACTCATGACTTGGAGAGGCAAGAAACATAACCATTGAAATCACAATAAGAAAAATCGTGCTTTAATCGCAACTGTCAGATCAAGATCAGATCTGGACCGTCGAAACATTGGACAAGTCGTTGACTTGGAGTCAATGGAGCATGGTGTGGAAACTCGCGAGATGTGAGATCGTGATAAGATCTAGATTGTTAGATCTATGGAGATTTCAATCGTTGATCAGATGAAGTTTATAAACTCACAAAGCACCTTTTGTCATAGCCTATGGTCACCATCGGTGGTCACGAGAAGGGAAGGAGTCAGTTCAAATAAGCTTATTTTCAGCGTTTCTGGGATAGTGACTTGGAGAGTTGAGATGCCTCATCTCTAGATTCATGAAATGAAAAATCGCAAAAGTGCTTTATGCATAAGCGCTTGGTCATAGCCATGGTCAAGTGGAGGAAGGACCTAATGCAGATAAGCTCTGCCTCGGAATTTTGGGGATCACGTCTGAGAGTGTCAAAACACGGGACCATACAAATGCTGAAATATTGAAAAGGTGAAATATCGCTATAATTGATGGTCACATAGAGGAGGGAGCTACAACAACCAAGATCCTTTTCAGAGCTCGCAACATGAAGAGTCAAGATGTCTCATCGCAGAATATCCAAATTGGGAAAGTGTGAAATGCATAAATCATAGCTAATCCAATGGTGCAGATGAAACTGAAGGAGATCGGAGGGATACTGTTTCACGTCACAGTGTAACTACCAGAACCACTGATGGTGTCTTCCAGAGGACTCGAAGACACTTCGGGGTGATTGATAGAGGAGATGAAGAGTTTCTGGGAATCTTCAAGAGGGATGAAGATGCTCATGGAGGTGATTGACAACCGGATGAGCATTGAAGCTTGTAACTGGAACAGAGAAGGTGAGATCGACTATCACAGAGAAGATGAAGAGTCTCAATTGCTGAGAGGCTAAGGAATCTTAGAATAACATACAGTAATGATGAACGAGTGGAAAAATGGCTAGAGAAGCTGAAGAGTCATGATGATGATCAGACAGAGCACTCAAGTTGTGGAGGATATCGGCACGGTGTGAGTATGCAGAGGTATTGCATGCATTTCATGCACAAGTTGCACAAAAGCTATAAATACACAGTACAAAGAAGAGATGCGGTTGTTGTTTTTGTTGGAGTTGTTGTGGTTGCTATTGTTGAAGGTGATTCATGCATGAAGGAGGAGGGAAGTGAAGTAGCTGAATTGAACAGAAGAGGAACTATGCAGTGAATGGACATGGCACACAGATCATAAAAGGTAGAAGAATAGACAGCGCAAGTCAGGTGTGCACGAAGGCAGTAAGGCAGACAGAGCAACGAAATGCAGTAGAACAGTGATGAGACTGGTAAGCTTTTATTTGAACGCTATATCACTGTAATAGGTTTTAGTATTTCATATTCATAATCCAGGGTGGTAGGGAGGTGCTAGGGAGGACTGTTGTCCTCAGAAGTTCAAGTGGGTTCTTGAACACAGGGAGTTGTAGCTTCCTTCTAGTCGGTGCTAGAGAAACTAGGGAGTTGGTGCTTCCTTCTAGTTGGTGCTAGAGAAACCAGGGAGTTGGTGCTTCCTTCTAGTGGGTGCTAGAGAAAAACAGAGAGTTGGTGCTCTCAACAAGTTGCAACTTACAAAATAAAGGTTGTAGCCTCACAATGAGTTGGTGCTCATGTGTATGATAATGTAAAGAATGTAAATAATACTTATCATATAAAGAAGAAGAGGTTTTTACCCTGTATGGGTGTCCTTGGGAAATATTTGTCTCTATGTTTCTCATATATGTGACTGATGTTGAATGTGCCATTGTTTATTTCCCTACATTATTGTGATCATCATTGAGTGCCTTATAAATATTTTAAAAGAAGCATATTTTTTTAAGCTTGGTGACAACTGATTCACCCCCCTCTTAGTTTTCCAACACTTGGTATTAGATCCAACCCCTTTTATATAAGGGTAGATCCTAGAGCTTAAACATGTCAATCCATGAAGGAAATTCAACCAATAAGTCCCCTTTGTTCAATGGAACAAACTTTTCCTTTTGGAAAGTTAGAATGAGAACCTACATAATGTCGTTAGGTGAAAATGTCTGGGATGTGGTAGATACTGGTTATGTAAAGCCAGTTGTGCTAGCTAATAAGGATGACAAACTAGAATTTAGCTTCAACGCTAAGGCTATGAATGCTATCTTGAGTGGG
>JZKD02S0077881.1:1526179-1558613 GCA_000966675.3 Picea glauca | reverse complement strand
CAGGAAATGAAGAACCCATCAAGTTTGTGAAAAGTACAACCAATGACAATAACAATCTTGCAGAAACAAAGGAAGACAATCAATCGCCCAAGTCGAGTAAGGTAAAAGTTGCTAGATCTAAATCTGTAGAACAAAGAAGTAATGTGCTCACTACTGAATGATGTCATCAGTCTAGAAGAAATTGATTTTCTCAAAGAAGACAACCATTTTCCAGGTACAAATAATTCTTCTATGGCTATTGTTTCTATTGTGCTAACTTTGGTCACAAAGCTATAAATTTTTTCTTAAGATTTAGACATGAGAAATTAAGATTTTGTTGACGGGAAAAATTGGCCACTTTTCAACTGGAGGAGTGAATCCGGTCCGGGGTTGTCTAAATAACCCAAGTCATTTGGATTAATACACTCTGACGGGTTTAGCGGCTCCGTTGGCTGATCTAAGTCCTAGGAAAGTGAAAAAACTAAATTGAGTAAACTAACTAAGTGAAAAACAATTGCTGCACTATATACAATTCTAATATATATTCACAGTTCGCTAATTAATATTTATAAAATAATAATCCTATTTATTTAATGTACAGTGTATTGATATGATTAAATCTCTGTTATATAAACAGTATTCACAAAGTGCAAATTTTGATCGAAATCTGCAAAATCATATATGAATTGACTTATGACAGCGAAGCTAGTATTTTTTATTTTTATAACTTTCATGAAAAAGAAATGAAATGCCAGCTATCTAACTAAGTAATAAAAATAACAATTTGTACTGTGTATATAAACTACAGAAAAATCGTATATTAATTAAACTATTAGAATGAAACTAGAAAACTGACCTATAACCGCATATCCATATGTGTCCTGTGCGTAGCATCTACTTTTTCTATTTGATGAGACCAACCCGCACCAGATTTTACCAATCCTTCTCGTAAATGTGAAGTAGTAATGCTTTTGAATGCTAACGACAGAACAAATGAGAGATACAGTGACAACAATCTTACAATTTCACAAGTGACCACATTAAGATAAACCCTACTGTGAAAACTCGTGCATGAATGTTCAACAAATGATAAAGATAAATCTCTTAATCCCAAGTTTAAACGAAATGATTACTGTGTCATAAATCTGGAACATGAACATGGATCATACATATAAATTTATATCAATCCCAATCTGTAGTAAACCATAACAGCGAAAGCAATAATAGTCTTAACTACAAATTGAAACAATCTTAACTTAAATAAAACCATGATATGGAAAAGCTAAAGCTGCAACCATTATCATATTTCATTCAAGTGTGAAAATCATAAATCCATCATTTTTTTCCCCAGGCAGCGATGATCTATGTTTACAAAAATAATAATATATAAAGGCCACAGGATCAAAACATTCCTTATGGAAATTATCAAAGTTGTTCCAAAAATCGTGGGAAATACAATCTCCCAAATTCCCATTGTTATCCAAAACTAACATCCTAATCTAAAACCATGTAAAGAAATAGAATGTTCATAGATGCCACTAGTGATCAAATCTCCTTTAGAATTCGTGTGTACCTGTAAATGCACAAGAATACATGATTTCAGATTACATTTTAGTTGTAAAATAAAAAAATTCAAATTTTAATAGCTAGCTACAGAATCTCATGATTCTGTAGCTAGTTATTATTATAAACAAAATCGTGTTTTATTCATTCAATCAAAACAGAAATGTATGCGATTTGAGCCAAAAAAATCCTATATTCTAATTTAACACAAACAAAATCATTTTGAAATCACTCTTGAAATACCATACCTTGGTTTCAGGGATTCGATTTGATCAAGCTATTTTTGAATTGACAATGGCAGTGGCCGCCTCTACATTTTTGAAAACAACAGAGCCTGTGGTCTTCTGTATTTTATCATTAGCTTGCAATCTGTTGTTTTCTTTAGTTAGCACATTCAATTGGTCCTCCAAGGACTTGATCCGGGATTGGAGTAAAGGGACGTCTATATAATATCGATCGAGCCACGACTTACATTCGTCACACTGTGACTGATCAGGCTATGTATTCACAGGTGAGGAATTTCTTAATTGACCAGCAGTCCCTCTGTCGAGCTTGATTCCGAGGAAGTTGGGGTCGTCTCTAAGGCACGGTGGGAGGTTCGTCACATAGTCATAGGACTTAACTGAACAAAGTCCGTGTGAGTATGGATACTGCTCGATTAGAAACCGTTCGATTTCAGAATCAGAATCTTCACTCAACATAATTGGTTTGTGATCTGTGTTTTCTTTTGGTTTGTTACGAGCACACCGTGAAACCCAGCATGCGGCCTTTTTACCTTTGTAATTGATATCACTGTTTCTTTTACCCTTTTTCTTTGCAGACCTCTTAACAGGTTTACCACCGTCTTTTGGACATGAGTCAGGCAGGGTGTCGGGTTGGGTAACCTTCGGGTAGGTTGAGGGTTCAACAGAGGGAAAGAGCGTAGGAGGGGGAATGACAAGCCTGACAAGGGTTTCTGTGACAATGGATTTGTCAACTTGTCCTATTTCAGGACTGGAAAAACCATTCCTCAACAAGAAAGTGTTCGAACAATCACCATTCAACTTCAACTGATGAACCAAGATAATTTTAATTAAACAGTGGTGGAAGAGGATGGAGTCGGCTTTCTCCCTTTTGAAGCACTTAGCCATTTTATATAAACTCCTAAGGAGAAAATGTGGCATATTTAAGGGAAAATCTATGAAACTCATGAGAAACCATAGGTGGTATAGGAAAACTAGACCATATCTACCCTCACATGTAACAAAATGCTTGATAATTGCCAGCAAATCATGCCATCTAGATTTAAGAGTTGTAATGGGCATACCTTTGTCGCAATTGTTGATCTTCCTTGAAGTAAACAATAATGGCCAGGGTACTTCGTCAACCTTTGAATTTTTAAACCATCTTTGTCCCTTGGCTGGTAGACCAATGGCTAAGCTAAGGAAATCCTCGTTTACTTTGAGCTGGACATCCCCAATTTTGGCTTTGTACCCATTGAATGTAAGTGCAAATTGATGAGCGACTGTTAGGTTGAAACCCTCGAACTTCTTAATAAAAACCCACCAACCATTTCTCTCTAGGTCCTCTCGGGCGTCATCAAACAACAACAAAGTTTGGACACCGTTGGGTTCGATTCGCACTACATGAGCCATAGCTAATAGCTCAAAATGAAAAGGGTAATCAGCAAGAAGGTTTGACAGGGTAGACACATAACCATTTTCCTGAAGCTTCCCCAACACCAAGCAAAGGCAACTTGAAATGCAAGACAGAGTGTTAATGCTTATGCATGTGAGTATGGTGGAGTAAATTGGAACCATGAAAGAATATCATGTCGGGTTGTATAATCAATGGTGCCTTGGAGTAATGGTACATTCAAATCATAACAACGCATATCCAAAAAAAATTTTAATCAACATGTCTAATGAACTATCACATAACCATGATTTGACCCAAAAATTAATGTGTTCAATCAAACCATTGCATTGAAGTTCATGTAAATTGACACCATATAACAATAATCAAAAGCATAAATATTTGATGTTCTGATTAAATATGTGACCAGTGGTGTGTTTGAGGTCAAAGAGTTATAACCACATAAACAAATAGGTATATGACAATCCAAAAGATCACTTTAATGCAATCAACATGAATTCCAACTGTGGGTTTTCATGCTTACAATCGTGAAAACGAAAACGAAAAGGAGGTATGCAAAAGCGAAATATAATGGTGTCATTTTAAAAAAATTGAAACGAGTAATGAGGGTTCAAAAACCTTGTGTAGGCATCTTGTAAAGAAAAAGATTAATACGACTACCAACAATGGCGAAACACTGGCAGAAGCAGTTATCTCTGCCAAACAAACAAGTCCAGATTAGGATAATGAGAAAAAATCCAACTCGAAAACAACCGGAAAACTGTTTGAACATCATCATCAATCATAAACAATTCCAGCTTGTTATTTTAAAAGATGAAAACTGATAACAATCTTAACAAAAGTGAGTCACAATATTAAGGTTAAAATCTCCAATACTGTTGACATAGCCACTGCTGCCAGCAGGCATCCATAGCCTCAACAGGGTTTCCAATTAACCCACTCCAATATTTGTATCCTGCCAGGAAGTTCCAGATCAGAACGAAAGACACTTAAGGTCAAGAGATTCCATATCTGAAAATTTCCATATCCCCGACATTGCTTCGCTGCCAGCGGGCCTGTTTAGTACCCCAACGAAGTTATCTTGGCATCATTCATGCATTTACCCGCTGCTAGAAGACCTATTCAGTATCCTGGTGGGTTTACAAGCACTTCCCACAACTCTTTAATGATTTATTTGGTTTTTAAAGATATATAATCGAGTGGGGTGATGCTGAAAATTGTGATATTTTGGACACATTTTAATAAATTATAGACCTTGAGAGAATTTTTTAACTGTCCTTCATTAAGATCTAGAGATGGTATATTGGTAGACCGAGCTTCGAAGGCAGGGAGACATCTCTGAGTTGTTCTCTTAAGAAATAGGGACAACGTAAGAAAAAATGGATGATCATGAAAAGCTTCAGTTACAGATTGAAATCAAGAAACGTCCTTCAAGCAACAAGCTTTGTTCAACATGGCTGTAAACTTCAGAGGCATATCATAGTTGATGTTTAAACAAACTTTCAACAGTCATTTCAGAGGAGAAATTTTTCTGTTCTCTTAGTCTGAACAATTCATGATGCAGGTATATGTATTTCAAAAGTAAAAATTGGTAAGCACAAGGGAGAAATCAAAACCAAAACAACAAAGAAAAATGAACAGCAAACAAAGGAAAAATATTTACACAGTGTACACAGGGTTTTGTTCATGTGAAATACCTTTTTAGATATTGACCATTCACCGAATAGGTGTCTGGCTGTCCCTCTAGACTCTGTAATCTGAAAGAGCTGGGACCCAATTTCTCAGCAATAAAAAATGGTCCTAGCCATAAGTTTTGAAAATTCGTATGCTCTCCCTTTCCCTCATGTGGTTTGTCCCATTTTAAGACAAGGTCACCTAATTCAAAGTTCTTGTCAGAGGTAGAGTTGGAATCAAACCAGATTTTGACCACAAGTTGATGCTGATCCAATTTCCATTTTGCTTGAGCCCTCACTTTAATTTTAATAATGCGTTAATTCGATTTTCTAAAGGGGGGTAGTCCTCTTCCTGTATTTTCTGTGATAGTTGCAGTGAGGGAAGAAGAATATGTGGTGGTAGAATTACCTCTCTGCCATAGATGAGAAAGAAGGGAGAGTTACCCACAACAGTTTTCGAAGTTACTCTATCAGCCCAGATTGCGTTCAACAATGCATTATGCCAATTTTTGTGGTTTTCAGATACCATTCTCTTGATGATTTTAATCAAATTTTTATTAGTTGATTTTTCCAATCCATTGCCTTGAGGGTAATAGCTAGCAGAATATTTTAATTTAATTCCTTTTTCTAGAGAGAAATCACTCATCTCAAGAGACGAAAAATAGGAAGCGTTATCGAATACTAGACAGTTAGGGATACCAAAATGAGTAATAATATTTGAATTCAAAAAGGCAATTACCTGACTAGTATTTACAGCTTTTAATGGGGCAGCTTCGAACCACCTGGTGAAGTAATCTGTGGATGTTATGATAAACTTATGTTGTTGTGAGGATGGTGGATTGATTGGACCTATAATATCAAGTCCCCACTGCTAAAAAAAAGATTCTACTGAAATAGGTTGCAAAGGGAAGGCTAGTTTTTGTATTCGTCCGGATGCTTTTTGACAAATAACACACTTGCGACACAAGGCATGAGCATATTTAAAAAGTGTAGGCAAGTAATAAACTGCTATTAATACTTTATGGGCAGTGGTATCTCCACCAAAATTCCCACCATCTTCTCCTGTGTGCAATTCTAATAAGACCTTTTCTGCTTCATCTTTCTCAAGACAGCGCATTAGTACTCCATCAAAACTTTGACAAAAAAGAATACCATTAATCAACTGAAAGGAGCCATATTTCAATCTTAGTGCTCTTATTTTAGTGGGATCCAGGTGACGGGGGGATGACCCATGTTCAAGAAAGAATCTTATATCATCATACCAGGGGCTAACAAGGTTTTGTGCACAACAGATTAAATTTTGGTAGTGATGTCCTGGGTTTGACACATCATTTTCCTCTTGTTGTCTTGCTGCTGAGTCAGCGACTAAATTGCATAGCCCTTGACCTCTCACTATTTGTGATGGCATGATTTCTATGTCATACTCTTGTAAGGAGGTGACCCAGTTCACCCTCTTTTCGCCTAGTTCTTTCTGTACTAATAGATTTCTGACGGCTAGGTAGGGAACGATAATTTTCGTCCTAGATTTCAAAAGATAAGATTGGAAGTGATTTACTGCTTTAAAAACAACATAGGCTTGCTGATCTACTGCTGGGTAATTAAGTTTTGCGCCTTTGAAAGCTGAGCTCATAAAGGAAATTGGGACTTCATTATTTTCAGCGTTCTTTTGAGTTAGGACAGCAGCGTAGGAGCGGTCAGAAGCAAATGTGTAGAGAGTGAAGTCTTGCGAAAAGTCGGGGCTCATAAGAGAAGGAGCGTCTATTATGGCCTTTTTTATTGAATTAAAAGCTTGGTTTTCTAAGGGTCCCCAATGACATTGTACGTCCTTTTTTATTAAGTTCTGTAAAGGTCTCACCATTTCTAAAAAATTGGGGACGAATCTCCTGACAAAGTTTATTTGGCCTAAGAAAGACTACATAGAATTTTTTGACAAGGGAGGGGGGAGTTTCGAGATGACTTGAGTCCTTTCAGGGTCAATAATCATCCCTTCACTTGATACAATAAATCCTAAGATATTACCTTGTTCTACTGCGAAGATAGATTTTTTAGGATTCAAAGAAATGTCATACTTACAACATCATTATAGAATGGATCTTAAATGAGCTAGATGATCACTTTTGTTTTTCAAGAATACAGTAATGTCATCCAGGTAAAATATGACAGATTGATTGATCAAGCCTCAAAAAGCGATGTCCATCGCTCTCTGGAAAGTGGCACCAGCATTAATGAGTCCGAAGGGCATTTTCCTATAAGCGTAGGTGCCCCATGGAGTGCGGAAGGTAGTTTTAAGTTGTTCTAGAGGAGACATCACGACTTGGTTGTACCCTGAAAAACCATCCAATAAGGATAATCTTTCAGAACCAGATACCTGTTGAAGGATCTGTTCCATGGGAGGGACAGGGTAATTGTCTTTTTCAGACGCTTGATTAAGATTTCGAAAATCGACGCATAGTCGAATTTCACCACTCTTCTTCCAGACAGGGACAAGATTAGAGACCCATTGCGTGTGCCTAACTGGGAATATTATCTTAGCGTTCAAGAGTTTATTTAATTCTTTTTTGACAGTCGGTTCGAGTTTTGGGTGCGTTTTTCTTAACTTTTGTTGAAACGGTAGGGTTTGGGGTTTCATAGGAATGACGTGTTGTATGATGTTAGGATCAAAGGTTTTTAGGTCATCATACATCCAAGCAAAAACATCTTTGAATTCCTTAAATATTTTAATAAATGCCACTTTCTCTTGTTTGGAACAACCCACCCCTAAATTAATGCACTCTGGATTGTCTTTAGTTCCCAAGTTTACTTTTTCATGCGTTAAGGAGGAACTATTTGTTTTACAGTTTACTGATTTTTTAAATTTGTCTTGAAGATCATAAAACTTTTTTAATCTAACTACAGATTTAGGGATAGAATTTACCATGTCCGATGAAGATTCAGGAGATCTCAAATATGGTATTATCGTGAAATCACGAAGATTCTCGTCATGAGTGCATTCGTCGATCATTGCACCTTGGAAAGTTTCTTCCATATGCAGGAAACTAATAATTTGTTGATCATCATTGAAGACTCTCCAATTTGTGATGTTGTTAGGGACGGATGGCCTGAACAACAGTTTGACGGAGAATGCATTCGGGGACAAGCCTTTTGTAGGAAAGAGTTTCGAAGCTACATTAGCTAACAAGTCAGCTTTCGAATTATTCAATCTAGGAATATAACTTATATTGAAAGCAAAAAATTTGTTCATCAAATTCCATACCTCACATTGGTAGCTTTTAAGATGTGGAGATAAACAGTGGATAGAATTTTTTACCTGTTTAACCACGATTTTCGAATCGCCAAAGACAGTCAAATTTTGAACGTTCATATCTAATGCTTTCCTGAGGCCTTGCAATAAAGTCTCATATTCTGCTGTGTTGTTTGTACATTCAAACTCTAATCTGCATGCAATCAAGTTTTTGTTACCTGCTGGATCAATAATCACGCAGCTCGCACCAGCTCCTCCCTTGGATTTTGACCCATCAAAGTAAAGAGACCATATTTGATTTTTGTCGGGTGCATAAGACCATTGGGTAGAGACTGTTGGCTGCATGATTATCACAATTTTAGACTATTGATCTGGGTTAGTGATAGCGAAAGTTTCAACCATGAAATTGCCAAAAAAGGTATCCATCCCTTGTATTTCAGGTGAATTGGCAAAAGGTGTAAATGGTTCGTTGGGATCATTCAAATCTGTCACTGTGAGCTTTAGGTAACGTTCACGATTTAACTTGATTTTGTTGGGCTTTCCATTCTCAGGCATCCATAAGTGAGACCAATCTGTCGCGAAATAGCCATGTAGTTGTTCTGACCAGTCTCTGCTTAAAAACAAACCATAAACTTCTGGAATATCTACAACAATAATATCAATTACTTGATGAACTTTGGGGTTAGACGATAATCTTATAAGCACATTCCTTAATTCTCCTATAACTTTAACACTAGTTCGATCAAGTTGGATGATCTTTAAGGTGGATAGTTCAACTTCAACATTAATCTTCTGACACATAGACCACAACATTACGTTGGAAGACGCTCTTGAATCTACCATACAATTGTGCACGTTCCTATTAAAGATTTCAAAAGTTAACAAAAATGGAGGTACATTTCTGCGAGTACCAATGGTGGAAGCTTGTTTCTTTTTACTCGCATCTTCTAAAACTAATTTATCTACATTTGTTACATTATTTACAGAAAGGTCTCTCTTCTCATGAGGATTGGAATTATTCTTAGCGGAGGCCTTCTGAGGAACTTTTGGGTTATTCTGAAAAACTTTGTTACTGCTTGGATTGTCGTTTTTGATGTTCTCTGCGATATTCTGTAACATTTTTTGTAGCAGAAATGGGAATTTTAATAATTCATAAACAGAAATGTTAGCCCTTAACTTTTTTAGATCTTCAACTAAATGATAATCTAATCTTGGGTTCGCATAATTTTGTTTAGTCTCAGTTGTTTTAGACTATTTTGGGGGAAAAGTCGTAGTGTTTTCTGAAGAAGGCTTGTTTGTTGTCTTACTCCTAGTATTGTAGGGGTGTACTGTCTCGAAATTAGCTTGAAAAATGCTATCCGAGAAGTGTCCAAAAATGTTCGGAGAAGATTCATCTTCTTCAAATGTCTCTTGTTCAACTACTTCCTCAGGGATCTCAGGGGGGCATCAAGTTGTCCTGGGCTTCTAGAATCGTTTGAATAGCAAATTGCAGGCTTTCTAGATTTAAGCCTTCGGTATTTGATTTAGGTTGGTTGGTGGGAAAAGGCTTCCTAAACGGGGGTTTGTAAGGTCCTTTGCTCGAAGAATATTTTTCGACTGTCCTTTTCAAATCTATAACTTGATTTGACAGTTTTTGAACGACTTTTTGTAAGTTTTCTAGATCTGAGCTTTTAGGTTGCGTTTTGTTTTGGGCATGTCTAGGGAGGATTTCGATTTTCTTTTTGGAAGATGAACTAGCCTCAGAAGGATTGGCCACCATTCTGAATCAACAAAGGAATCCAAAGCTGAAAATTGTCTTGGGGTATGAAGAGGGATCAAGCAGTGGTAAGACAGGAAATGAAGAACCCATCAAGTTTGTGAAAAGTACAACCAATGACAATAACAATCTTGCAGAAACAAAGGAAGACAATCAATCGCCCAAGTCGAGTAAGGTAAAAGTTGCTAGATCTAAATCTGTAGAACAAAGAAGTAATGTGCTCACTACTGAATGATGTCATCAGTCTAGAAGAAATTGATTTTCTCAAAGAAGACAACCATTTTCCAGGTACAAATAATTCTTCTATGGCTATTGTTTCTATTGTGCTAACTTTGGTCACAAAGCTATAAATTTTTTCTTAAGATTTAGACATGAGAAATTAAGATTTTGTTGACGGGAAAAATTGGCCACTTTTCAACTGGAGGAGTGAATCCGGTCCGGGGTTGTCTAAATAACCCAAGTCATTTGGATTAATACACTCTGACGGGTTTAGCGGCTCCGTTGGCTGATCTAAGTCCTAGGAAAGTGAAAAAACTAAATTGAGTAAACTAACTAAGTGAAAAACAATTGCTGCACTATATACAATTCTAATATATATTCACAGTTCGCTAATTAATATTTATAAAATAATAATCCTATTTATTTAATGTACAGTGTATTGATATGATTAAATCTCTGTTATATAAACAGTATTCACAAAGTGCAAATTTTGATCGAAATCTGCAAAATCATTTATGAATTGACTTATGATAGCGAAGCTAGTATTTTTTATTTTTATAACTTTCATGAAAAAGAAATGAAATGACAACTATCTAACTAAGTAATAAAAATAACAATCTATACTATGTATCTAAACTATAGAAAATTCTTATATTAATTAAACTATTAGAATGAAAATAGCAAACTGACCTGTAACCGCATATCCATATGTGTCTTGTGCGTAGCATCTACTTTTGTTATTTGATGAGACCAACCCACACCAGATTTTACCAATGCTTCTCGTAAACGCGAAGCAGTAATGCTTTTGAATTCTAACGACAGAGAAATTGAGAGATACAGTGACAACAATCTTACAATTTCACAAGTGACCACATTAAGATAAACCCTGCTGTGAAAACTCGTGCATGAATGTTCAACAAATGATAAAGATAAATCTCTTAATCCCAAGTTTAAATGAAATGATTACTGTGTCATAAATCTAGAACATGAACATGGATCACACATATAAATTTATATCAATCCCAATCTATAGTAAACCGTAATAGCAAAAGCAATAATAGTCTTAACTACAAATTGAAACAATCTTAACTTAAATAAAACCATGATAAGGAAAATCTAAAGATGCAACCATTATCATATTTCATTCAAGTGTGAAAATCATAAATCCATCATTTTTTGCCCCAGGCAGCGATGATCTATGTTTACAAAAATAATAATATATAAAGGCCACAGGATCAAAACATTCCTTGTGGAAATTATCAAAGTTGTTCCAAAAATCGTGGGAAATACAATCTCCCAAAGTCCCATTGTTATCCAAAACTAACATCCTAATCTAAAACCATGTAAAGAAATAGAATGTTCAGAGATGCCACTAGTAATCCAATCTCCTTTAGAATTCGTGTGTACCTATAAATGCATAAGAATACATGATTTTTTATTACATTTTAGTTGTAAAATAAAAAAATTCAAATTTTAATAGCTATCTACAGAATCTCATGATTTTGTAGCTAGTTATTATTATAAACAGAATCGTGTTTTATTCATTCAATCAAAACAAAAATGGATTCGATTTGAGCCAACAAATCATATATGCTAATTCAACACAAACAAAATCATTTTGAAATCACTCTTGAAATACCATACCTCGGTTTCAGGGATTCAATTTGATCAATCTATTTTTGAATTGACAATGGCAGTGGCCACCTCTACATTTTTGAAAACGACAGAGCCTGTGGTCTTCTGTCTTTTATCATTAGCTTGTAATTTGTTGTTTTCTTTAGTTAGCACATTCACTCAGTCCTCCAAGGACTTGA
This sequence comes from Picea glauca, assembly GCA_000966675.3. Taxonomy (NCBI): domain Eukaryota; kingdom Viridiplantae; phylum Streptophyta; class Pinopsida; order Pinales; family Pinaceae; genus Picea; species Picea glauca. The sequence continues at coordinate 1,546,733 of JZKD02S0077881.1, read as the reverse complement.
TCCAGGATTGGAGTAAAGGGATGTCTGTATAATATCGATTGAGCCACGACTTACATTCGTCGCATTGTGACTGATCAGGCTGTGTATTCACAGGTGAGGAATTTCTTAATTGACCAGCAGTCCCTCTGTCGAGCTTGATTCGAGGGAAGTTGGGGTCGTCTCTAAGGCATGGTGGGAGGTTTGTCACATAGTCATAGGGCTTAACTGAACAAATTCTGTGTGAGTATGGATGCTCCTCGATTAGAAACCATTCGATTTCAGAATCAGAATCTTCACTCAACAGAATTGGTTTGTGATATGTGTTTTCTTTTGGTTTGTTACGAGCACACCGTGAAACCCAGCACATGGACTTTTTACCTTTGCAATTGGTATCACTATTTCTCTTACCCTTTTTCTTCATAGACCTCTTAACAGGCTTACCACCATCTTTTGGACATGAGTCAGGCAGGGTGTCGGGTTGGGTAACGTTCGGGTAGGTTGAGGGTTCAACAGAGGAAAATAGAGTAGGAGGGGGAATGATAGTCTCGACAAGGGTTTCTGTGACAATGGATTTGTCGACTTGTCCTATTTAAAGACTGGAAAAACCATTCCTCAAGAAGAAAGTGTCCCAACAATCACCATTCAACTTCAACTGATGAAATAAAATAATTTTAATTAAACAGTGGTGGAAGAGGCCGGAGTCAGCTTTCTCCCTTTTGAAGTGCTTAGCCATTTTATATAAACTCCTAAGGAGAAAATGTGGCATATTTAAGGGAAAATCTATGAAACTCATGAGCAGTCGAAGGTGGTATAGGAAAACTATATTGTATCTACCCTCACATGTAACAAACTGCTTGATAATTGCCAACAAATCATGCCATCTAGATTTAAGAGTTGTAACGGGCATACCTTTGTCGGAACTGTTGATCTTCCTTGAAGTAAAAAACAGTGGCCAGGGTACTTCGTCAACCTTTGAATTTTTAAACCATCTTTGTCCCTCGGCTGGTAGACCAGTGGCTAAGCTAAGGAAATCCTCATTTACTTCGAGCTGGATGTCCCCAATTTTGGCTCTGCACCCATCGAATGTAAGTGCGAATTGTTGAGCGACTGCCAGGTTGAAACCCTCGAACTTCTCAATAAAAACCCGCCAACCATTTCTCTCTAGGTCCTCTCGGGCGTCATCAAACAACAACAAATCTTGGACACCGTTGGTTTCAATTCGCACTACAGGAGCCATAGATAATAGCTCAAAATGAAAAGTGTAATCGACGAGGGGGTTTGACAGGGTAGACATAGAACCATTTTCCCGAAGCTTCCCCAACACCAAGAAAAGGCAACCCAAAATGCAAGACAGAGTGTTAATGCTTATGCGTGCGAGGATGGTGGAGTAAATTGGAACCATGCAAGAATATCATGTCGGGTTGTACAATCAACGACACCTTGGAGTAATGCTACATTCAAATCACAACAACACATATCCAAAAAAAAATTAATCAACATGTCTAATGAATTATCACATAACCATGATTTGACCCAAAAATTAATGTGTTCAATCAAAACATTGCGTCGAAGTTTATGTAAATTGACATCATATAACAATAATCAAAAGCATAAATATTTGATGTTTTGATTAAATATGTGACCAATGGTGTGTTTGAGGTCAAAAAGTTATAACCACATAAACAAATAGGTTTATGACAATCCAAAATATCACTTTAATGCAATCAACATGAATTCCAACTGTGGGTTTTCACGCTTACAGTCATGAAAATGAAAACGAAAAGGAGGTATGCAAAAGCGAAAGATAATGGTGTCGTTTTAAAAAAATTGCGACGAGTAATGAGTGTTCAAAAACCTTGTGTAGGCATCTTGTAAAGAAAAACATTAATACGGCTGCCAACAAATTTCAAAGGAATAAATACTTGCCACAACAAAGAATGATGCAACCAAGTAACAAACCTTCACTGATTGCCAATTACCAAATTAAGCCCAGGGACATGCAATTAAAGAGGTCAAGAAATAATCAATAGTCAATGAGTAGACAACGCTACACCAATAAGTTTGACTTGTTGAAAAATGAGATTGAATGCTACATCTGTCATAACTATGGACACAAATCTATTGACTGTCGTTTAAGGGAATATGAACCAGATTCGAAATCTTCTACTGAAAATGTCAAGTTTTGGAAGAACAAGGAAAGTGACAAGTGTGGACTAGTGTTGTCCACTCAAAGAAAAATGAACCCTTGGTATATAGATAGTGGATGCTCCAAACACATGATGAGAGACAAAGGCAAGTTTCTATCTCTAAGTGAAAGCAAATCAGGAAACGTAACCTTTGGAAATGATGCTCCTAGGAGAATAAAGGGAAAAGGGATGGTGAGCTTAAGTAATGGAAAAGGAAAAGCCCAAGATGTTCTACTTGTGGACGGGCTGAAACATAATCTGCTCAGTGTAAGTCAAATGTGTGACAGAGGATGCGAAGTGTTGTTCACGTCCAAGGACTGCAAGATAAAGTCTGTAAACTCAGGACAAGTGGTGGCCAAAGGCATAAGAACAAAAAAAATGTATATGTGCTGAAATAAAATAAAGAAGAAAGTCATCTAAGCAAACATGATGAAAGCTGGTTATGGCATAGGAGACTTGGACATCTAAAATTTGACCACTTAATCAAAATCAGAAACCTCGAGGCAGTAAAAGATATTATGAGAATATCAAAGCCCTAAGATTCAATGTGTAAACCCTGTCAAGTAGGGAAGCAAAACAGGACACAGTTTAAGTCCAAGAGCTTTACTTCAACAAAGAAATCACTCCAACTAGTTCACATGGATTTATGTGGACCATCAAGACAGGAAGGCACAGGGAAAGAAAACTACTTCATGTTGGTTATCGATGATTACTCCAGACTTACTTGGGTTGCCTTTCTCAAAGAAAAAGCTGAAGCATTTGAGAAGTTTAAAATATGGAAGGCTTTAACAGAGACACAAACAGGCAAGAGGTTAAAGGTAGTAAGATCAGATTGGGGAGGAGAGTTTATTTCAAGAGACTTCAAGGAATTTTGTGATGAACATGGGATCAAAAGAGAATACACAATCCCAAGAACTCCACAAAAAAATGGAGTTGTTGAGAGGCAAAATAGAACAGTGCAGGAAGTGGCAAGGTCAATGATGAATGAGATGAACATTGGTCAAACCTAATGGGTAGAATAAATACACACAACAGTCCATGTTCTTAACAAATCCCACCTCAGACCAAAAAGTGACAAGACACCTTATGAATTATGGTTTGGAAGACCTGCCTCAATCTAACACTTCAGAGTCTTTGGAAGTAAATGCTACATAAATAATAATGATGAGAACCTCAGCAAATATGATGACAGGGCTGATGAAGGTATCTTCTTAGGGTATGCTACAAATAGTAAAGGATATAGATGCTATAATAAAAGACTGCATAAAATGGTTGACCATATTGATGTAAAAATTGATGAAGGAATCCAAGCAAGAGAGGTACATAGTAATGAGTCCTCTACAGAAGACACAGTTGAAGTTGAAGATGAACAGGTCCAAGAATCAGGAAATTGAGACTCTAAATTAGATGAAGACTTAGACACTCAGACAGGCTCAAATCAGTAGTCAACTAGAAAAAGGTGTACAAATCCCTCCTCCAGAATCATTCAAAAGAATCATCCTGCAAGTAAGATAATTGGAGAAAAAGAAAAAGGTGTACAAACCAGGAGAAAGCTAATCAAAACCACTGAGAAATCACATATAGCTCTCATATCCATGCTGGAACCCAAGAATTTCAATGAAGCCAATAAAGATTATCACTGGGTTAAAGCAATGAATGATGAACTTGATCAAATTGAGAAAAACAATATGTGGGAGATGGTTCAAAGACCTGAAGGTAAAAATGTCATTGGCTCCAAATGGATCTTTAAGAATAAATTGAATGAACAAGGATAAGTTATCAGGAACAAAGCAAGGTTATCTGTAAAGGCTATGATCATATAGAAGGACTTGATTTTGGTGCAACATTTGCGCCCGTAGCAAGATTAGAAGCTATCAGAATGTTTCTTGCATATGCTTGTTATAAAAGGTTTAAAGTCTACCAAATGGATGTCAAGTCAGCCTTTCTAAATGGATATTTAAGTGAAGAAGTCTATATGGAACAACCAGAGGGTTTCAAACTGTCTAACAACCCTAACTTCGTATGCAAGTTGAAGAAATCTTTATATGGTTTAAAACAGGCCCCTCAAGCCTGGTATCACAGATTGGATACGTATCTCAAAGACAAAGGGTTCAAGAGAGGAACAATTGACAACAATCTATATATTAAAACAAAGGATAATATTTTTCTCATCGTACTGGTCTATGTAGATGAAATCATCTTTGGATGTAATAAGGATTCATTGGTACAATGGTTTTCTTTTGCCATGGAGTCTGAATTTGAAATGTCTATGATAGGAGAACTGTCGTTTTTTCTTGGTCTACAAATTACTCAGAGGAAAGAAGGGATGTTCATTTCTTAAGAAAAATATCTAAGAGAAATGCTGAAAAGATTTCAAATGGAAGATTTTAAACCTGTGGGTACACCTATGGTAACTGGATGTAAATTAATAAAGGATGATGATTCACCTAATGTTGATCAAAGCTCATATCGATCAATGATAGGAAGCCTGATGTACATCACAACATCTCACCCAGACATAATGCATGTTGTAGGAATGGTAGGAAGATATCAGGCTGCACCTAAACAGAGTCATTTGCAAGTTGTCAAAAGGATATTCAAGTATTTGAAAGAAACAATGAATTATGGTCTATGGTATCTCAGAAATCAAAATCTTCAATTGACTGCTTATTTAGATGCAGATTGGGCAAACTGTGTTGATGAGAGAAAAAGCACCAGTGGAGGAGCATTCTTCCTGGGTGACTCCTTAGTAGCCTGGCTTAGTAAAAAGAAAGGTTCCATTTCTTTATCAACCACAGAGGAAGAGGACATTGCTGTTGCTACCTGTTGCACTCAGGTATTATGGATGATTCAAACACTTGTAGATTTGGAGGTATAATACACTGCACCGATCCCAATTCATTATGATAACACTAGCGCCATCAGTGTATCTAAAAATCCTGTATTCCACTCCAAGACCAAGCATATTCCCATAAAATATCATTTTCTGAGAGAGCAGGTCACCAATCAGATTGTTCAGGTCAATTACATTCCCACTATAGAAAAAATTGCAGACATCTTTACTAAACCTCTAGCAAAGACACCATTTGAATGTCTCATATAGAAGCTGGGTGTCATCCCGTCTCACATCTAAGAGAGTCCATCCTGTTAGGGGGAGTCCTATATTGGTTTCATATCTGATACCTCCTAAAATTAATGCAACAACTCAGGGGGAGCCTGTTTTCTTTGACATTGATGTCAAAGGGGGAGAAAAGAACAGGGTTTTCTTTGTTTCCATCAATGCCAAAGGGGGAGATTGTTCGAAGGTTTACAGTTGGGAGTAAGCTTGTCATTGATGGCAAGAATAGTGATGGCAAAGATCAACGATGAGAAATAAAAGTGATGGAAAAGAATAGCGATGGAAAGGACAGGGAAATCGTGAAGTGTCAAAATCACAATGAAGCGGCGAAATCGCGAAGGTGGACGAAATCGTGAAACAATCTCAGCCATCAGATTGAGGTTTATTCTAGACCATTGATCCAGCTCCATCTCGGAGCTTTGCGACTCGCAACTTGGAGAGGCAAGAAAAATAACCATTGAAATCACGATAAGCAAAATCACTCTTTAATCGTAGTCGTCATATCAAGATCAGATCTGGACTATCGAACCATTGGACAAGTCGCTGACTTGGAGTCAATGAAGCATGGTGTGGAAACTCGTGAGATGAGAGATCACGATAAGATCTAGACCGTCATATCTATGGATATTTCAATCGTTGATCAAATGAAGTTTATAAAATCATGAAGCACCTTTTGGCACAGCCTATGGTCACTGCCAGTGGTCACAAGAAGGGAAGGAGTCAGTTCAAATAAGCTTATTTTCAGCGTTTCGGGGATCGCGACTTGGAGAGTCGAGATGCCTCATCTCCAGATTCATGTAATGAGAAATTGTGAAAGTTCTTTATGCATAAGAGCTTGGTCATAGCCATGTTTACGTGGAGGAAGGACCTAGTGCAGATAAGCTCTGCCTCATAATTTCAGGGATTGCGTCTGGGAATGTCAAAACACAAGATCATACGAATACCGAAATACCAAAAAGGTGAAATATCGCTATAATCGGTGGTCACCACCTGTGGTCACGTAGAGGAGGGAGCTATAGCAGCCAATCTCCTTTTCAGAGCTCACAACATGAAGAGTTGAGATGTCTCATCGTAGAATCTATGAATTGGGAAAGTGCAAAACGCATAAATCACAACTAATCCAACAGTGCAGATGAAACTGAAGGAGATCGGAGGGCTACTATTGCACGTCACAGTGTAACTTCCAGAACCACTGATGGTGTCTTCCAGAGGACTCAAAGACACTTTGGGGTGATTGATAGAGTAGATGAAAAGCTTCTAAGAATCTTCAAGAGGGATGAAGATGCTCATGGAGGTGATTGACAGCTGGATGAGAATTGAAGCTTGTAACTAACTTGTTAGCGTCAGAAGTCACTCCTGGATTGCTTGCAGGAGCAGAGCCCGACACCCATCAGTTTAGTGTCACGATTTGTTTGAAAGGGGTGATCAAATGGAAGAAAACCCGAAACAGTCATCTCGGCTCTGAAACTAGACTAGGTATACATGAACGAGTGAGGTCTTGATAAAATTCAAACAGTGAGTTGCAATAAGGGTGAGTAGATGGAAGACTTCATAAGAAGGGTGCAAAGGTCTGCTATAGGCATCAAGCTTCTAACAGACTGTGGGAGAAGGCATCTGAAGACAAGATCTTCTTACTTTCAAATGCGGTAACCAGAGAAAACAACAATGCAACAATAAATCATTTATCATAACATAACTGTGTTAATTCATATGAAGCATTTGATCATGAACTCTCCAGCAAGAGATGAAACATAGATGGAAAAGGAAAATTGTTTGTCATAAAACAAGAAGTCTCAAACACAGATACATAACCAGAGAACCAGGATGTTTGCTGAAACTTTACCTTCGGAAGCTTAGCTATACCATCGATAGATACAAAAATGGAGAAAACGCCTTCATATACTCAAACTAGTAGCATCAACAAAATCGAGACGTAGCATTAAAAGCTTTGCATCTGCATGGCTTCTGACAGTTAACACCTGCAATCTCTGAATGGTCGTGCAACTTATGGTAGACGCGATTGATCTTCTAATAGTTTTATCGTCGAATCGACTTGCCTTTAATTCATTGCCGGACCTTCCCATTATGGCGGAGACAATGTCTAACCACCACCAACCGCTTCAATAACTGCTTCATAGGGATTGAGGACGACCTGGCCAACTCAGCACTTTAGGATACGGAAGACTCCTTGCGCTGCCACCTGGAATAACTAAATGGCTTGTTGAATAGGCGTGGAGGCCAGTGTGAAGAATGGGGTGCATGATAGGAGTGGTGGCGTCAGACTATGAGGACGAGGCCTGAAAAGATAAGGGGGCGAAAGAGGTTATAGGAAAGATACATGGCAAAAGGAATAAGCGTAGGAGGCAAGAGGGTGGACGTAACGAACATGTTTTAGTGGGAGGTTGACGTGGAAGGAATAGGACACGTGGTGGGTGGTGAGTGGACGATGAGATAGGGAAAGGGCCATTTGGATGAAAGAGTAGGGGAGGATAGATGACACACAACAGCAGGGGAAAGGTGGCTCTGGAGGATGTCATGACAGGAGAAGGTCCCACGCTGGCTAAACATGGAGCAGCTGAGAAGGATGGGGTTGTTCAAGCACCGTTGATCTGGGCACGTCGATCTTGGTTGTTGGAAAGTTGCATCCATGATTCTGGACCCCCCCCTCTTCTTAAAGGTAGAAAGGCAGGGGGGGTCCGAAATGGTCTTTATTTCCATTGATCCGGGCGCGCTGATCTGGGTCGTTGAAGAGGTGCACCCCAGATTTCGGACCCCCCCCTCCGCCTAAAGGTAGAAAGGCAGGGGGGGGTCTGGAATCCCACCTGCGTCGTTGATCCGGGCGCTACAATCCCTGCCGTCCAAACTTGGCTTTCATTTAATCATGGGTGCATTAGCACGCCAATCTTAGGACAAGTGGGTTTTTTAACCCATGCTTTCGCATTCTAACCCCTCTTACAAGAAATATCGCTAACATCGGCTCCATGGGGGATAGATTCATCCCTGTGATGATCTAAGAACATTTTGCAGATTCAGTGCCTTGCTGTTGGGCTATGGAGTCATTTATTAAACTGAAAATAAAACAAAAACAATATTTACAAAAACAAAAGAGCCGACTGTGGCTCACAAAAAACACTTTTCCAAGAAATGCCCATTCACTGGGCCATTAAAAACTTTTTCGCCTTCCAGATCCTGCAACCTGTAAGTGTTGTTTGAACATGCTTCAAGGATCTTGAAAGGCCCCAACCAGAGGGCGTCAAATTTACTGTTCTTGCCTCTATCCTGCCTGGGTGCATCCCACTTGAGTACCAGGTCACCCTGCTTGAATTCTTTCTTTCTTTTCTTCCTGTCAAAAGCCTGCTTGATCTTCTATTGATGATGGTAGGCTCTATCCATGACCTGTTCTCTGATCTGCTGCACTTCCACCATTTGATGAATTCTCCTGATCACATGGTTAGGTTCTCCTTCAAGGTCCTGGAGGAAATTTGCTACAGGTAAGGCAAGCTGAGTGGGGAAAATGGCCTCTATTCCATAAACAAGTTGGAAAGGAGAGATGCCCAGGGACTTCTTGGTTGTCACCCGATCAGCCCAGAGAGCAAATTTGAGCTTTGAGTCCCAGGCCCTCTGATTGTCCTCCAGCAGCTTTTTGATAAGCTTGATCAATATTTTATTGGAGGAATCTGCCAGTCCATTTCCTTGAGGATAGTATGGAGTAGAGTGAACCAATGAAATCCCAAATTGTTCACAAAATTTGATCAGAGGCTCAGACCTGAAGGGGGAGGCATTGTCAGTGACAATCCTGCTTGGGCAACCAAATCTGGCTATGATGTCTTCCAAGAGGCCAATGATTACTTTGTGAGAAGTGCTCCTGGTGGGGACAACATCTATCCACTTGGTGAAATAATCAGTCACAGTGAGGATCCATCTGTGTTGGCCACTTGAGGGAGGATGAATCTCTCCAATGAAATCCAATCCCCACTGCTGAAAGGGTGTCGAAACTACTACAGGCTTTAATGGCAGAGATTTGAGTTTCTTCTTACCTGAGAACTTCTGGCATTTAATGCAAGCCCTGACTTCCCTGCAGACATCAGTAAACAAGGTAGGCCAGTAATACCCAACCCAGAGGATTTTGTGGGCTGTGGTCTTCCAAAAATGATGACCTCCACAGAGACTGCTATGAAAATTGAACATCACCTTCTGGGCTTGCAGCGGGTCTAGACATCTTAACAGTATCCCCAGAGGATCTCTCTAGTAAAAGGCTTGGTCAATGAGACAATATTTGACCGCTTTAAGCTTCAAAGCTCTGGCCCTACTCTTTCCCAATCCATTAGGGGGCTTTAATTCTTGTAGAAAATACAAGATATCCTTGTACCAGGGACATGCTGCTAAAGGTATGATGATCTGAGAACTCCTGCTGGATGACTCAGCTTGCTCATTGATGAAGTTAATCCCCAAAGTCTTACAATTGGATTCAGCCAGCAATTTGGCCAAACCTTACCCCTTTATCAGCTTGGTGGGCTTAATATCTAGGTCAAATTCCAGGATTTTGGCAATCCATTTACCTCTTCTCCTGTCTATGTCAGGCTGTATAAGAATGTCCTTCACAGAGGTTGAAGGGACATATGTAGTGATCTTTGAGTGCAAAACATAGATTCTAAAAGCTTTAAGAGCTTTCACCAATGCATAGGCCTGCTTCTCCATGATCTCGTATCAAAGCTCAACATCTCTCAACGCCTTGCTATAGAAATCAATAGGTTTCTCTTGTCCTTGATCATTTTTCTGCAACAAGACTGCAACTACCGAGTCATTAGAAGCAAATGAGAAAATCAGGAAATCTTTAGAATAATCAGGACTGATTAACACAGGTGCCTCAGTCAATGCTTTCTTTATTTGGGCAAAATATTCCTTGGGTTCAACAGTCCATTTCACTTCATGGCCCTTCCTGAGCATGGCTGTGATGTGTTTCACCAGCTCGGCAAAGTTCGAGAGAATCTCCTTAGAAAATTAACCTTCCCCAAAAATGCCTGAACCTCCTTCTTAGACCTAGGAAGTGACATGGCCTGAATCGCTTCCACCTTGCTTGGGTAAATCCTTACTCCTTCTGCTAACACTATGTGACCTAACAACCTTCCCTCTTGCATAGAAAACAGTGATTTCTTGGGGTTTAAAGATAGGCCATACCTCCGACACTTCAGGAAAACTCTTTTTTAGTGGCAACAATTCTCTTTATTAGTCTTAGAGAAGACTGTGATGTCATCTAGATATATCACCACAAAATGATCCTTCTCCCTGATGAAGGCTATGTCCATGGCTTGCTGAAATGTTGCTCCCACGTTCATCAGCCCAAAAGGCATTTTGGCGTACATGAATGTGCCCCAAGGAGTGGTGAAAGCTGTTTTTTCTCTGTCCTCAGGCATGACTGATATCTGATTGTATCCAGAGAAACCATCAATCATGGATATCCTGGATGTGCCAGTGACCCTCTGTAAGATGTGTTCCATGTTGGGCAGGGGATAATTGTCCTTTCTGGAGCTCCTATTCAGGTTCCTGAAATCGACGCAGAGTCTGATCTCCCCACTTTTCTTTCTCACTGGAACCAAATTGGCCACCCATTCAGAATATCTCAAGGGGACAATGATATGGGCATCCAATAGATTCTTTACCTCTTTCTCCATGACAGGTAGCAACATGGGATTTATTTGTCTCAGCTTCTGCTTGAACAACTTAGCCTCCTCTTTCAGTGGTATTTTGTGCTCAATGACTGATGTGTCATACGTCTTGAGGTCTTCGTAGGTCCATGCAAACACATCAACAAACTCCTTCAACAACTTAGTATATCCGGCTCTCTACTCCTCAGTCAAACTCCTTGATAGCTTGACCAACTTAGGCTTCTCAGGTGTGCCTATGTCACATTCAGCTATGTCATCATCATCACCTGAAACCTTACCCTTCACTGCCACATCATTCCCATTGAACAATCTTTCTAACAGGATCAGTCCTTTCAGAATGTGATTGCTCGGTAGCTGAATGATCCAGTGATCAACAATTTTATTCACAAATTCCCCAGGGTGATGGTCAAGCTCTCCTGCAGTGTCAAGATCCTCATCTATGTGCATTGCAGAAAAGTTATCAATGGATTGAAGAAACTTTTCAATCTCCTGATCATCCTCAAATACCTTCCAATGTTTGACATTGTCTGGTACAGAGGGTCTATACTTTATTTCAACATCGGACTCAACAGTGGGCAACGCAGGAACTTCGAGCACACTAGCTGTGAAAGCTAAAAAATTAGCTGGAGCATTTTTTTCCCTTGGAATGAAAGAGATGTTAAAAGCCAGGAAGAAATTATTTACTAGGTCCCATACCTCATTTCTGTAATTCTTGAGTCGAGGATTCTTGGCACGATAGGCATTTTTTACCTGCTAAACGATCAACTCTGCATCTCCAAACATAGCCATCTCTTTAATTCCCATTTCCTTGGCATCTCTTAATCCTAGAACTAGAGCTTCATACTCTGCCACATTGTTGGTGACTTCGAATTCCAGCTTGTATGACAGAGATATGGTCTCTTGATAGGGTGATATGAATATCACTCCAGCACCTGCACCTATACTGGAGGAAGCTCCATCAAAGAAAATCTTCCAAACAGAGGTGGTTGGAGGGGGTGTCTCCTGATTAAGAATGGGTTGTTTTCTGATCTGTAAAGGAGCCTCAGGGGCGTGGGTGAGTTGTAGTAGATTGGAACCTAAATCAGTGTCCAAGGAATAGATGGGATGATTGGTAGGGTTGGATTGATCACTGATTATGTAGGCCAGTTGGGCTTCTCTGTACAGTCTCCTATGTTCCCCTCCAAAGACTGGAATGGTGGCATATGTGAGATCCATCTGTAACGTCCCTCCAAGTCTTTTAATCCAAGACCTTGAAAATAGCATGCCAAACTTGGGGGGAACATCAGCTACCACAATATCCATGACCATGCTCTTCATGGGCAACTGAAACAGGGAAACTACCAGGTCCTTGATGACTCCCAAACATTGAACCCTCCTGGAGTGAAAAGAATAGAGGTCATGATAGGCTCGGGTGACTTCTAGTCCTAATTCCTCCATGACAGTTTTGGGCATGAGGTTGTGAGAGGCCTATGAATCCATAAGGAAATTATGCAGCACTTTGTCATGTATGTTCAGGGATGTATAGAAGGGAGGGGATGAATCATCTTTGTCTTCTACCATAGGACCTAGGACAACTACAGGCCTTTCATCTTGGAGGTTTATGGAGTCTGTGAGAGGGTATGAGGCTTCAGATTTCAACAACTCAGAGAAGCGCTTTTTGAATTCCCCATGTTTAATTAACTCAGTGACTGGCACAGGGATTCTGATCTTTTGGATTTCATGTTCGAAATTGAAAGAAGATAAAGGCTTTGGGATTTCTCTAATTTCAAGAACATGATTATGGACAATGGGAGAGAGAGGTTGAGCCTTCTTACCTCTGTGAGCATCTACTACTTCATTAGCAGGTTTCTCTGTTCTATTGGATTGCTCAGGAACATCAGGTGTTGTTTCCCTTTTGTCGGACCTCAGGTTGTACCTCCCTCGACCGCCACTAGCCTTGTCTCCCTTGCTCAATTCATTCACCTGGCCATCCATGAGAGACTCTTCATAAGTAGTCTGAGTGAGATGAGGAAAAGGAGGAGTGTCTTCTAGGCAGTGGATTTCATGATCCAGCTCATCTGTTTCTCTTTCCTCCTCATGGGCAACCAGATGATTTTGAAAAGGGTCCTGAATTCTCTGGTCTTCTCTGTCTCTTCCCCTTTCTCTTTGCATAGTTGGGGGAGAAATATTATTTGGCCTCCTGAAGCCTCCTTTATTTTCGGTGTTCCGAGGGCCCTTATATTCTTGTTTCCTTTATACCTTCAACCTCTCCATCTCCTCGGTCAGAAACTTCATCATCTCGGTCAGCTCATTCACTTGAGGGTGGGGCAATGATGGGCTAGAAGTTGAGGCTTTAGATCTTCCCTTTCTTCTGTTTGCGTCTGCTTGGTTCCTTAGTCTGTCAGTTGCCAATATTTTGGATTCCACCTCTATGGAAGCATCTTGCATTTGGGTTAAGGAAGTAGCTCTTCTTTCTCTTAATAGAAGGCAGAAATCAGGATCAAATGCACCAGCATATGAAATTTGGGCAGAGGCTTCTGAGGGTTTTATCTCTACAGGGATCTTATTGTACATCTTATTAAATCTTTTGGAGAAGTCTGAGACAAAATCTCCTTCCATTTTCCTCAGAGACCCAAACTATTTCATGTAATACATATAATCCATCCTATCTCCCCACTGTCTCAGGAAAACACTATCCAGAGCCTCAATTCTAGCAATAGATCCGGGGGCTAGTCCTCTAAACCATTTCCTGACCTCACCCTCCAGGCTCTGGACAAAGACTCTCATCCAGACATCTTCATTTTCAATGTTTAAGTTGTCTGCATAACTGTAAAAAGCAGCCAAGTGCTCCTCAGCAGTTATGTCTCCTTCCCCACCGAACTTGGGCATGTACTTCAAATAGTCTCCAGCAGGGAGGGGATTCATAGGATGTGGTAGGATTAAAGGATCATATCTAGCAGAAACCATGGCATTCATTCTATTCAGAGGGGGATTAGCACTAGCCATAGGAGTATTAGGTAGAGGAGAACTCGGAGGAGAAGGAGTATGGACGAGAGATATCGGAAAAGAGGTTCTTGGAGGAGACAACGGAGAAAACCGAGAGAGAGCCAAGGGACCTGAGCGTGCAGATGATTCTCTCTATGGAGCGGTAGCAATAAAAGGAGGGGTGGTGAAACCTTCAGAAGATCGAGGTCTGTGATGAGGCAAGACCTCTAGGGAGGGGGGAGTGACAAGGATCTCTCTTTCTGATACCAGACCAGGAGGAGAAAACTCAACGGGAACACTCCCAAAATTCAGAAAATGGGAAACCTCAGAGGAAGGATGACTAGGAAGCTGAGAATAAGAAAATGGAGTTCTCAGAGAAGGGGACGGCGTATTACATGTTTTAGCGACATAATTTTTTTTTACATATCTCTTTCCCTTTCTGCACACCGCTTCCGAGTCAGCTTCTGGTGTAGCTAAAGGCAAGTGCGGATTAGACCTCATATGTCTGCCTCTCGAAGCCACAGTTGATAGAGTAGGTTCTCCCCAATGGAGTCGTCACAATGGAGTCGCCAGGTGCACAGTAGCAATCTTAAAGTTTTGATATCTGATGCACCTTCAGAATCAGTTGATCTTTGTCATTCAAATCCGGGGAAAATGTTCAACTTCGTCCCCGGCAACGGCGCCAGAAATGTTAGCGTCAGAAGTCACTCCTGGATTGCTTGCAGAAGCAGAGCCTGACACCCATCAGTTTAGTGTCACGATTTGTTTGAAAGGGGTTATCAAATGGAAGCAAACCCATAATGGTCATCTCAGCTATGAAACTAGACTAGGTATGCATGAACGAGTGAGGTCTTGATAAACTTCAAACAATGAGTTGCAATAAGGGTGAGTAGATGGAAGACTTCATAAGAAGGGTGCAAAGGTCTGCTATAGGCATCAAGCTTCTAACAGACTGTGGGAGAAGGCATCTGAAGACAAGATCTTCTTACTTTCAAATGCAGGAAACCAGATAAAACAACAATGCAACAATAAATCATTTATCATAACATAACTGTGTTAATTCATACGAAGCATTCGATCATGAACTCTCCAGCAAGAGATGAAACATAGAAGGAAAAGGAAAAATGTTTGTCATAAAACAAGAAGTCTCAAACACAGATACATAACCAGGGAACCAGGATGTTTGCTGAAACTTTACCATCGAGAGCTTAGCTCTACCATCGATAGATACAAAAATGGTGAAAACGCCTTCATATACTCAAACTAGCAACATCAACAAAATTGAGACGTAGCATTAAAAGCTTTGCGTCTGCATGGCTTCTGACAGTTAACACCTGCAATCTCTAAATGGTTGTGCAACTTATGGCAGACGCGATTGATCTTCTGACAGTTTTATCGGTGAATTGGTGTGCCTTTAATTCATTGCTGGACCTTCCCATTATGGCGAAGACGATGTCTAACCACCACCAACCGCTTCAATAACTGCTTCATAGGGATTGAGGACGACCTGGCCAACTTAGCACTTCAGAATATGGAAGACTCCTCGCGCTGCCACCTGGAATAACTGAATGGATTGTTGAATAGGCGTGGAGGCTAGCGCGAAGAATGGGGTGCATGACAGGAGTGGTGGCGTCGAACTATGAGGACGAGGCCTAAAAAGATAAGGGGGCGAAAGAGGTTATAGGAAAGATACATGGAAAAAGGAATAAGTGTAGGAGGCAAGAGGGCGGACGTAATGGACATGTTTTAGTGGGAGGTTGACGTGGAAGGAATAGGACACATGGCGGGTGGTGAGTGGACGATGAGACGGGGAAAGGGCCATCTGGACGAAAGAGTAGGGGAGGATAGATGACACACGACAACAGGGGAAAGGTGGCTCTGGAGGATGTCATGATGGGAGAAGGGCCCACGCTGGATAAACATGGAGCGGCTGAGAAGGACGGGGTTGTTTAAGCGTCGTTGATCCAGGCACGTCGATCTTGGCCATTGGAAAGTTGCATCCATGATTCCGGACCCCCCCCCCTCCGCTTAAAGGTAGAAAGGCAGGGGGGTCCGGAATGGTCTTTATCGCCATTGATCTGGGTGCACTGATCTGGGCCGTTGAAGAGGTGCGCCCCAAATTTTAGACCCCCCCCCCCTCTGCCTAAAGGTAGAAAGGTGGGGGGGGGGGTCCGAAATCCCACCTGTGCCGTTGATCCGGGTGCTATGATCCCTGCCGTCCAAACTTGGCTTTCATTTAATCATGGGCGCATTAGCATCCCAATATTAGGACAAGTGGGTTTTTTAACCCATGCTTTCGCATTCTAACCCCTCTTACAAGAAATATTGCTAACATAACTGGAGCAAAGAAGGTGAGCTTGACTGTCACAGAGAAGACAAAGAGTCTCAACTGCTGAGAGGCTGAGGAATCTCAACATAACATACAATAATGTTGAAAGAGTGGAAAATCAGCCAGAGAAGCTGAAGAGTCATGATGATGATAAGACAGAGCACTCAAGTTGTGGAGGATATCGACATCGTGTGAGTATGCAGAGGTATTGCGTGCATTGCATGCATAAGGTGCATAAAAGCTATAAATACACAGTACAGAGAAGATATGCGGTTGTTGTTGTTGCTGGAGTTGTTGTGGTTGCTATTGTTGAAGGTGATTCATGCGTGAAGGAGGAGGGAAGTGCAGTAGCTGAATTGAACAAAAGAGGAACTATGCAGTGAATGGACATGGCACACAGAGAATAAAAGGTAGAAGAACAAACACTGCAAGTTAGGTGTAAAGGAAGGTAGTGAGGTAGACAAAGCAACGAAATGCAGTAGAACAGTGATGAGACTGGTAAGCTGTTATTTGAATGCTATATCACTGTAATAGGTTTCAGTATTTCATATTCATAATCCAGGGTGGTAGGGAGGTGCTAGGGAGGACTGTTGTCCTCAGAAGTTCAAGTGGGTGCTTGAACACAGAGAGTTGTAGCTTCCTTCTAGTCGGTGCTAGAGAAACTAGGGAGTTGGTCCTTCCTTCTAGTTGGTGCTAGAGAAACTAGGGAGTTGGTGATTCCTTCTAGTGGGTGCTAGAGAAAAACAGAGAGTTGGTGCTCTCAGCAAGTTGCAGCTTGCAAAAAAGAGGTTGTAGCCTCACAATGAGTTTGTTCTCATGTGTATTATAATGTAAACAATGTAAATAATACTTATCATATAAAGAAGAAGAGGTTTTTACCCTGTATGGGTGTTCTTGGGAAATATTTGTCTCTGTGTTTCTCATATATGTGACTGATGCTGAATGTGCCATTGTTTATTTCCTTGCATTATTGTGATCATCATTGAGTGCCTTATAAATATTTTAAAAGAAGCATAATTGTTTAATCTCAGTGACAACTGATTCACTCCCCCTCTTAGCTACCCAACAAACCCTACCAATGTTAGGTCTTCCTCCCATGCACGCATGTTGTTCTTCCTCCAGCTATCACTTTCCTTGTGCACGCTTTCTTGCATGCGCGTGTGTTATTATTCCTCCAGTTGTTACTTTAGTTTATTCACACGCTTTCTTTCCCATGATCATCCTTATTTCCACTTCGGCTTGGTGCCAACAGGCCCCCAACACTGACATGTGACTCATCCTGAGTCACCTAATGATATGGATTTTATGAGTGGAACAAAATGAATACAGATTATTAACAAGTGCTTAACATAAAATAACAGAGATACAGTAAAACTCGTTTTCTATTCAATAACGAAATAAGCTGAAACTGTAAAATGCAGTGGAAACAAGCTTGCTGGAATGGTGGCGGCTTATGTCTGAGAAGAGATGTGACAGCAGTGTGCATTCGCAAGAAGAAGGTCACAATGAGGATCTCAAGGTATTTTTACAGTAAGCAAGAATTCCCAAAACCCTAGACATCCAAAAACCTAACCCTAGGAGATGAAGTGCCAAAAGTCATGTGGGCCCCGTTTGGGTAAGCTAGTACATCAACTTCCCAGGGTCGTAACTTTTGCATACGATCTCCGTTTTAGGCATGTGATAGCCCGTTGGAAAGGTATCATAGAGGAGATTAATTTTGGGGTCTCAATCATGCCTTCATATATCATTGAGGATATTGATACCGGAAATACTTCATTTAGGCCCTCAAAATGGCCCCGGAAGTAAAAACTGCTAAAAATAGTAAATTGCCATAAATGTCAGAAAGTTGTTTTGAGCCAGTTGGAAAAGGTGGGTGGCCACCGATATCCATATGGATAAATCCTCCCTCCTTAGGAAGCAATGGTATCCATTGTGTTGAGTTCCCCCCTTAGATGAGGAAATTTCTGCTGAATTTGGCCCCGTGTGAGCCACTTGCCTTGGTGCAGGAGATGCCCTGCTTTGACGACTCGATAAAGTTGGATCCTTTGTTGTCGAGTGCCCTTGATCTGTCGGTCCACAATATGATCATTGGATTCCTATTTTATGCAGTTGAGGTTGATCTCTGTTGGTGTCAGTTGTTTTGCTACTTCTGAGGTGTCCAATAATGGTGGGAAATAAGGGCGAAGGAGATCCACGTTGAACATTGGGTGCAGGCCAAGAAAAGGAGGAATGTTGAGCTCAAAAGAATTATCCCCCATGGACTTGGTGATAGTGTACATTCCATAATGGAGTGGGTGAAGCTTCTGATGGGGTCCTGTAAGGCGTTCTTTCTACAAGTGCAACCAAACTTTGTCACCCACCTGAAACTTATGCGGCACTCGATGTTGATCATGGTGTTGTTTGTATTTGTCATTGGACTTATGTAGGATATCCTGAACCTGTTGGCAGATGTGTTAGATCCGCTCAATGAACTGAGTGGCTTTGTCAGCTTCAGTTGGAGCAGGAGATGAGTCAGTCGAAGTGACCGCAAGGGGAAGTGCAACATCTATGGGACCCAATGGTTGGAATCCCAACCCCACTTGAAAGGGGATGTGGTTGGTTAAGCTATGCAAGGCTCAGTTGTAGCTATGCTAGACATAGGGAAGGCTCTCATCCCATGTGCAAGGGTTCTTTGAATTATACATGGGAAGGATATGCACAATCATTCGATTTACAACCTCGGTTTAGCCATCTGTCTGGGGGTGGAAGGTCATGGATTTGGTGAGCTTGGTGTCCAGCAGTGACCAGAGGATCGACCAGAATGTGCTGAGAAATTGACTATCCCGATCTGATACAATGGTTTGTGGGATTCCAAAATGTACCCAAACTCGTTCAAAGAAGAGCTTGGCAGTGGCCTCTGCTGTGATGCTCTTCTTGCAGGCAACCAAAATCGCCATCTTAGAAAAATGATCAACCACAAAAACACAGTCATTTCCCCACTTGGTGGATGGGAGGCCCGACATGTAGTCCATTGAGATGGATTCCCATGGCCTGTCAGGAATAGGAAGAGGGGTGTACAGGCCCTATTTCTTAGTGGTCAGTTTGGCAATAGCGTAGGTAGTGCAAAACCTGATATACTTGTCGACCTCCTATCAAAGTTTCAGCTAGTATAAATGTTTCTGCAGCATTGCCACTGTCTTTTCAACACCGAAGTGTCCTGCCGCCCGACTATAGTGGGCTTCCCAGATCAGCTTCGCTCGCTCACTTGATGGAACACAGATATGGCCCAAACGACATAACAACCCATCCTGAATATGGAAATTATCGACAACTACATTTGCACCTAAGATTTGGTAGGTGGTGGCGAAGTCAAGGTCTATCTCATAGAGTTGGGGCCATCTCGATGTCTCATGGCCGCAAGATTCTAGCACCATGGTGAGTGCTGTGACTGGCGGTCTGATGAGGCAATCAATGACATGATTAGTGCTTCCTATTTTATACTTGATGTTGAGGTGTAATTGTTGCAAGTATGTGGACCACTTTTGATGGCAGTCATTCTGCAGTTTTCCCTGTGTCTGCATGAACTACAGTGGCTTATGATCAGTGTGGATGACTGTCTCCTTCCCAAGAATGTAATGTCTATACTGGTGGCATGCTTGCACAATGGAGTACATTTCTTTGTCGTAAGTAGGGTACTTACGGATAGTATCAAACAGTGTCTCACTATGATAGACCACGGGATGGTCGTGCTAAGTGAGAACGGTGACCACAGCATAGTCTGAAGCATCTGTCTCGATCTTAAAGGGATGTTGCAGGTCTGATAGTGAAAGTACTGGGGTTGAGCACAAGTGCTGCTTCAAATCATCGAACGCTTGTTGTTGGGACTGGACCCACACAAATTTTTCCTTACCACCACCCCTTTTTATTTGGCTGAGGGCCCATGCAATATGGGAGAAACCCAACACAAACCTGCGGTAGAAATTAGCAAGTCCCAAGAAGCTTGGAAGCTCAGTGAGTGTTGTTGGGGCTGGTGAGTCACGGATGACTTGGATCTTGGCTAGATCCACATGTACACCATGCTGATCAATGATGTAGCCCAGGTAATGGACCCTGTCCATGCCGAAGGATCATTTTTCCAGGTTGGCGTATAGCTTGTGCTACCGCAGGGTGCGCAGAACCTGCTGGATATGCTACAAGTGTTTGGCCCAAGTCTTGCTATAAATTAGAATGTCATCCAAATACACCACTACAAAAGTATTGGTGAATGGTCGCAGGATATCATCCATCATCCTCATGAAAGTGGCTAGAGAATTTGTCAAACCAAAGGGCATGA
>JZKD02S0077881.1:1492910-1521108 GCA_000966675.3 Picea glauca | reverse complement strand
AAGGATAACCATTCGAATGCCAACCCATTCTTCTAGAAGATTCCCTTCTAGAAACATCGAGAATTCATCTTTTTCCATGCTTTAGGAAGAGTTCACACCCTAGCTATTCAACACAACATAGTGCAAGAAGTTCACACCCTAGCTTAATGCAGCCTGTGATAGGCATCCTCACATCCAAATATATTAGCAGCCTGCGAACCTTCTTCAAAAATGAGTTTTCTGGGAAGAGATGAAAGTAACTTTTCTCAGGAGAAAGTTCTTATGAAGAGCCTGAGTACACCATCATCAATACATCATCATGATGACCAAAATCATGGGTAACAGAATGCCCCCCAAAGTATGAGGTTGGAACCAGTGACAGCTGAAAGACTTTGTAAGTTTCATGTGTGTGTCGGAAACCAGGAGCACACCTAATTGGAAACCTGTGAACAACCAAGCATCTGCAGAATATCGTAATATTAATTCTAAGGTAGTCATTCCCATACTCAGATCACAGATTGATGACATTGTAGACATGGGTCATGGACACCAATCATACACTGTGGATCCATACCATCAAAATATAACATAGCCACCAGGAATACACTGTGGATCTATGCGAGAAAATTCAAATTGAGACGACATAGCCACGAGACATACACTGTGGATCTATGTGCCGCAGATTATACATACTCCATCGTAACCTGGACAAAGATATGATGTCCAGGGTCTTCAATCTCGTCGCCCAAAGTACGAATATAACCATGTGATTACATGTGTCGAATTCAAACATGGCAGAAACCACTTGATTACCGGTCATTGATGAAACTGTTAACAAGTGCGAGGGAAATCACCATTAATGTCAATGACTCCCAAGGTACTCTAGTACAATCCATCGAGTGTGAATGAATGAGTTGAAGTCGAACATTCGATGAAATCTTTCGATCAGGGTTCAATGATGTAAACCCACCATCGAAAGCGAGGAAACCTGCCATTGAGGCATGCAAGCTCCAAGGTACCAAAGAATTTCTAAGTCTTGATTCCAGATAATGAGCTAAATTCAACAGAACAAAACTCATCACAGGAGGGCCTTGATGTATCCCCCATCAATGACACGAAATGAGTAACAGATTTTGAAGGTGAAATAGAGCATGATGTAAATTGAACTGGAAACAGGGAAGGCCGACACAGAGAGAATGGATAACTACAGATGGTCGACTCAATACAGGTTTCAGATGGACTTCTCTTGAACATATGAATGACACAACCAATGATTTGGAAACATTGACTCAAATATGACACAGGGAATGACCTTGTATCAAATCGAATGAGATACAAATGGATTTCCCAAACTGGCTTCAAATGTAATGAATAGGGGGTGTCATGTTCAAGAGAGACACTTACTACCAATCAATACGAAGATGATAATATATCCCTTTCCCAAATTTTCTCCCACCATTTCTGGCGAGTACCTCTTTAGTTTTACACAAGCTTGAGGAGGATAACATATGCTTGTTGATATAAGCTTATCCTTTGGATAAGTCCTTCGAAGTATGTTTAACGAACCCTAATAAGGAGTGGTTCAGTCCCATTACGGGTCTGTCGATGTTTTTTTAACGAGTCCAGAGATAGAAAACTCGAAGGCTTTTCATGATTATAGAGTCTGGAAAAACACTTAAAAGAGAACTCTCTTAGTTCCTTTTTCGTAAAATAGTCTGGATGAGACTGAAAAGGAGATAAATTATCGCTCACCAAATGCTTACTTCAGATACTTTATCGAGCGTGAAAATAGAAAGGTCACTCGGCTATCTTTTCATGTTTAGAGAGTCTGAAAAGAGCTTAAAGAGGACTCCAGAGGGGGTTCCTTTTTCGTATAACCTTGTTGAGCCCGAAAAAGTGATAAAAGTATGCTTGATCGCGTTCTTATGTATTTTCGAGCGCAAGAACGGACAAAGACCACGGTCGAGGTTTTATACAAAAACCATAAAAAACAATCGAAAACACGTGATGAAAAAGAAAAAATATCTCCGTATCCCTGTTTAGGAACCTCAAAGTCATTATGCCTGCAAAAGTTACACTCAAAATGACATTAGGGATTAGGGTTTAATATATAAATAATCATAAAAAAACAAATGACATAGTAAAATTAAATAAAAATGAGTAAAAACTCTTTTTACCATATCAGTTTTACCTTTCCACTATTTGAGCTCAAAAACCCCTCTTTTACCCTCAAAGTTCGGCGTCAAATTTTAGGAGTTACGAGCGTCCATTCGTCGAGTCGTCAGTGAAAATGAGGTAGACTCTTTATCCTCTACTCATTCATGGTTTAATTTTGCATTTTCATTGGTTAAAAATTCATTTTTAAGTTGTTTTTATGAGCCCTACTTGCACTCCACCATTCTCGCAGGTGGGCTACATAGGACTTGCGAGAATGGGTCATTCTCGCAGGTGAGCCCACAGTAGCCTGTGAGGTTCTCGCGCTGTGCACAAAGGGCACCTGCGAGAACCACAAAATTCAAAAAAAAAGTAAATATTTACCCAGTGTAAAGAGAACCAATTAATGAATAGAGTTGCTAATCTTCTCTTTGTGCTTCCTATGCAGGTAATTGGCTATCAAAATGGTTCTTGAATGGCATGAAAGGGAGCACAAAGAGGACAATGCAATTGTCAGAAATCATCCATCTGCTATTGCTTCTTTGAGAGATTGTGGCCTCTTGATGTACTTTCGTATCCTAGGCATGAGGGCCCAAGTCAGGTTATTAGAGTACCTGGTGCGTATGTGGGATCTCGATCAATAGGTATTTCATGTGGGGGTCCACACACTATCCTTAGATATTGAGGACATTTACTTTTTGACTGGATTGTCACGGTGGGGGTACTACATGAGCCTGACTGGTAGCAGAGGTGGTGGGTTGCCCATGAGTGAGTACTGCCATTTACACTGCATTCCCGAGGCAGAGAGAAAGAAAGGAAAAGTAGCTATTTGGGGGGTATGAGAGTTGACCCTCCATACTATCCTATTCACCATAACTCAGATGGCTGGGATTTCTGCTCCTCACATGGCGTTACAGAGTTACTTCCAGTATGCTATTGAGTGTACTAAACCTCGGGTATTCAACTGGGCAGATGCAATGCTTTGTAGTGTAAAGAGGCAGTTGACCAAATGCAGACGAGGCAACCTGAAGCAATTTGGGTATGGATATTTTCTAGTGTCCTTCTTCCTTGAGAGGGTTCCCTTACTGAGGCTGCAGGTTGAGTGGAATTTATCGGCTCCCAGGGATCCAAGGATCCTGAGATGATGTTAGCTTATGGCCCGCCACGTAGCTGGACCGATCATCAAGTATGATGATACGTTCTTTGACTGGCTTCAACCACAGATGGTGATGATTGATGACTATGATTATGCTGGGTTGGATTTCATAGGAGATCCATACTTAGTACTGCCAGAGGATGCTCAGTGGGGGGAACTTGGTAAGAAGCACACACATTTTTCTTTTTAAATGTTTTTGTGAATTTTTATCATATTCAAATGTTTTTGTTTTATAAGTTTGTCCAAAGACTAAATAAAAAATTCATTTTTGATGACACAGATGTTGGACATTATCGACCTCCTGGTACTTCTCCCATTCAGCAGCGAGGAGAGGTAGCGGCAGCGCCACAATATGCTGAGGATTATCAAGTAGTGGAACAAAATCTGGAGGGCTTAACCTAAGATATTCCAGACATGTCTTTGGAAGAGGTTCCACGATGCGATCAACGTCATACTATAGGAGTGTCAGGGTCCATGAGTCAACTGCTCCATAGGGTTGCTCGGGTAGTGGTGTGTTACCATGAATGCCATTCATGACGTCACTTTGTAGAAGCTATGAGCTTCATATTTTGACATTTCGGTCTTCGGACAAACTTTTTTGTAAAAAACTCTTTTGATCGTTATATATACATACGACTTCTACTAGTTTATCATGTATGGTGTGAATTGATGTGATTGATTTATAAATGATCCAAATGTTTGTCTAATACATAGTTAGCCAATGCATCTGTTAATGTATTTAGACATCTAGGAATATGTTGATATTCAATGTAATCAAAATAACGTTCCAGGAGGCAAATTCGCAAATACACCCGTAACAAAGTAGGACTTCGAATAGTATAGACATTACTTAACTATAGTACTACAAGATGTGAATCAAGTCGCACAACCAAATGACGAATTTTGAGGGAGATAGCATCAACCAATAATTCAATAACGACACTATACTCTGTAATGTTGTTGGTCGCACGACCGAGGCACACACCTCGTAAGGAAACAAGTTCGTTTGTAGGGGCGTAAATTGCCCATGCAGCGGAAGCAAGGTTATGAGTACTACGGCTAGCGCCATCAACAAATCCAATATAGGGTAGTGAAGACTACGGCATCTGGGGATCAAACACAACGTCACATAAGGGCAGAGACCAGATAATGACAAAAGAAAGCTATAGTAACACACAAGAAGTATGATACAATAAAAATACAAGTACTAGTGCACAGATGATTTTATGCATAGTACTTCTTCAAGTACAACCCATTCCTGGGTTCACTCAAAGGGATACCATCATAATCTACTAACTCATAAGCTCCTTTTTCCAAAACTCGTCGAACGATATAAGGACCTCGCCACATGGCTTTGAATTTCCCAGCTCCTAACATATCTCGATCTTGTTCATAGAGAAGAACAAGATAACCTTCGGAGAAAATGCAAGGCCTAACATGCTTGTCGTATTGGGCCTTGACACATTTTTTCTAAGCTTCTATGACTAGGGTGCCATCATGTCGAGTTTTGTCTAATCACATAAGATACAATAGACGTTCTTCCTCAGTAGAAGTGTTGTGTAGGAGTTCAAGAAATAGTTTTAAAGAAGGTATCTCACATTCAATCGGGAGAATGGTTTCCACACCATAGACTAACCGAAAAGGTGTAAACCCAGTAGCGGACTTGACGGATGTCTGGTAAGCCCACAATGTCGAAAACAATATTTTGTGCCAACTTTTTTTATGAATCCCTATCATTCGTCAGAGCACAGTTATGAGAACTTTGTTTATTGCTTTGACCTGGCTGTTGGCTTGTGGATAATAGGGTGTTGAGTTATCATGGCGAAGACCCAAATTTTCCGTAAGTTCAGACATCATGAAGTTTCTGAAGTGGCTATCGTGATCAGTGATGATAGCTTGGGGAACACCAAAACGAGCTATGACGTGATTAAAAAGGAATAATGTTGCGGTCTTTCCAGTGTTGTCGAATGTCGGCATCACCTTGGCCCATTTCGTAAAGTAATCAATGGCTACAATAATGTAACCATGCCCCCCGACCGAGTGAGGGTGACATGTCATGAAATCGATGCCCCATTTCACAAAGGGACCAACTGAGACCATAGGGTGAAAAGGAGCGGGATGTGACCGTATCTTTTGATTATAGGTCTGGCAAGCATGGAATTTATGAACGGTGGTTATGTAGTCATTAAATAAAGAAGGCCAAAAATACCCTGCTCGTAAGATCTTTTGGGTAGTAGCATACCCAGACATATGACCACCACATGCTCCAGAATGGCAGTCATTCAGAGCTTTCTCAGCTTTGTCGAATGTTAGACAACATTGAAAAATAGATTCAATCCCCCGATGATAAAGAGTATCCCCGAGGATAATGTATTGATGATCTTGATAGCGTATGCGACGTCGGTCAGTACTAGACAAATTTGGCCGGAAAGTCTGGGTTTGGAGATATATAATGATATCCCCATACCAAATATCATCAGTGCTAATAGGGAAAAGAGATTCATCGGGTAATGAATCAACTGCTACATTTTCCGTTGCAGAATGGGGAAAGTCGCATATCAACTTAGCAAAAACTAAGGACTTCTTGGACTTGACGCGTTCGAATTCCAAGTCAAACTCCTGGAGTATCACAATCCATTTGGAGTATTTTCCCCCTAGCAATTGATGTGTCAGAATGTGTTGCATAGGGTTGCAATGAGAAATCACTGTAGTCTTGCGTGAGAGGATATAGTGCCGGAAGCGCTGGACGGCTTGAATGGCAGCCAAGGCCAGTTTTTTGACATGTAAATACTTGATTTCAGTAGGCGTGAGACTTTGACTCAAGTCATAAATAACATGTTCATCATTAGCATCATCATCTTGAATGAGAACCATACCAATAGTGTACTCCGAGGCAGCAAGATAAAGGAAATAATCGTGACTGTAATCGGGGGGAAAAAGAAGCGGAGCACGCGTTAGGGACAATTTCAAAGCCTCAAAAGAATTGTTGGAGATGGTATCCCAGACGAACTCTGAATCCCTTTTTAATAGCAGCGTAAATCCATGAGTTATCTCAACGTAATTTGGGATAAAATGATGAAGAAAGTTTGCTTTCCCCTGCAAACTTTGCAACTGGCGAAGTGTAGAAGGAGGAGGGAGATTAAGGATTGCCTCAACCTTTAAAGGATCCACCTAGATCCCTTGACGTGAAATGATAAAATCTAGAAGAAGGTCGGATTCCACATAGAAAACACACTTATGAGGATTCAAACGAATACGGTAGAACTGACAACGAACGAAAATGGCTCGGAGGTGTTTTGGGTGATCGACTCTATGCATTGAATGAGTGGGTAAATTCTCCAAATAAGGTTGAACAATGTGCTTGATATCATGGAAAGCATAAGACATGACACAGTGAGGACACGCACACATACCCCGCAGGGTCTCTGCACGCGCCTCCTGCTCTCAGGATCGTTCAAATCCCTTTTCACTGAGCCGAAGAAACTCCTTGGATTCCCTCGGGAATCAATGTGAAAATCTGACCCATAGGTTTTCTCTTTCCCTATCTTGGCCTCTGCACTAGACCGTGATCTTTCCCTGATCTTAATCTCAGGTTTCGGGGTTTGGACTTCAAATTCCTGATGGGATCCTTTTCCCGTTAGCCCTCTAGGACAAGCTCTTGGTCCATGTGACCTTTATCTCACAAGACCATAGCCTTATGTCCCAATCGGAGTTTTAGACTTTCCTATGCCAAAATGAAAATGTCCTCAGGACTCGCGATTCCTCGAATCCCAACACACCCTTTGCGCATTAGCTCTCTTAGCTAGCTCCTGGCCAATATGACCGTTAACTCACAAGACCGCAGCCTTGTCTTCTCGTCGGGGCTAAGGGGTTTCAAATGCTACAATGCATTTGCCTATGGGATTCCCGATCATCCAAATCCTGACTCTCCGGTTTACTGACAGCTAGCCCCTCACGATGGTGCTTCCACTTCTCCAGAAATGTTGATAGTTGGCTTCCACTCATCGGGGTTTCACGGTTCGCGATTCCAAAGTGCACAAACACTTTGTCTATAGGATCCCCAATATCCCGATGGACCAAACACCGATGGACAACTTCCTCATCGGGCCTTTCCCCGATGGCTCCGATTGCTGCCACGTGTCCCTCCAGATGGATGATCCCAATCACTCCAATGTTTTGAGACTTATGATGTCTCAATTCCTTCGACCTCAGGAACTCCGATTTCCCGATGGCCAATATCCCGACTCTATGTGGATTTCTGACACCTGTCTCCCCAAACGAATGGTACATATTATTCCAGGTAATTCCCCATGGAAATTCCCGATCTGATGTTCACGAGAATGCCGATATCCTGATGCGCCAAAGTATCGACGACGCTCAATCTCCGCCACGTGTCTCCACCAATGGACGGTCCAGATCACTCCGGTGTTTCGAGACTTGAAGTGTATCGATTTTCTTTCCCTAGAGAATCTTGATTTCCCAATGAATGTTATCTCGATGGTAACCCTTTTGTAGCTCCTGTCCAATCCGACGACTGACGGGTACCTGCTCAAGATCTGACGGTTCAGATCCGTCCTTCTTGTGCGCTCCTCCAGAGGCTAAACTCTGCGTGCCTTCTCCTGATCCAACGACTTACGGGATTTCTGAGTGAGATCTAATGGCTTTCGATCTCCTCCTTCTGTGGGCTCCTCCTGAGCTCCTCCTAGACATAGAAACCAACGGTCCAGATCTTCTCCTCCAGCCTATCTGACGGCTGCTACTGCTCCTTCTGAGCTTCTTTGCACTCCTTCTTCTCAGACTTGGGATAATTTCAAAAGCCCAAAGGCCTCAACCTTTGCTTCGTCTCCACGAACTCCTTCACCTAAGTTCTCACCATTCATTCTCCATGACACTATTCCTTCTGAGCTTGTTCTTCTCGAATCCTTAAAGGATTTCGACGTCTGTGCTCCTGCAGAGTCTTCTCATGCACATTTTGGTGCTATCTCTTCTGAGCTTCTGCAAATACTCATACCCCTAAGGGATTTTGTCCTTTTTCTCCTTCAAATGGAGAATGAAATGGATACCCTCCTGGCTATCCTTATGCTCAAGAAACTCCTTGTTGAGCCTGTCTACACACTGTCTCTATGCCCACCTGGCAGAGTATCTTCTCAGAACTTCCAGTAGTTTTGTCTTCTTCTCCTGTGCACCTATGCACCCACTCAATGCCCACCTGGAAAAGCTCTACAGAACCCTTGATGATTTTTTTCTCTTAAGAACTCACAGCAGAGTTCTTCTCCTCTGTGCACTCCTTGCACTGGCTCAATGCCCTCCTAGCAGAGCTCTCAGAATCCTCAGTGATTCTGGTCCTCCCTTTTGAACTTCTCAACAGACGTCTTCCTCAAATGCACCACAACGCATATGCTCAATGCCCACTTGGCAGAGCTCTACATAATTCACAGCAGAATTCTGTCTGCAACTGTGTCTCTCATACACAACCTTTCCTCCAAGGTATTCAACAACCTTGAGGTCTTCCTCCTGAGTTGATGATTTCATCTTCTGTGTAACAGCACGTCTTTGTCTGACTTCATAGAGTTTAGAAGTGAATCCCCTGTGCACTGGTATTCAGAGACCGCAACACTCTATCATGTCCTCCTGACATGAAACCTCAAATACCTATCAAGCCTGAAGCCAAACAACTCCTACAGAATGCATCAACATAACATACATTTATAGCATATAAAAGAACACACACCGACATCCACATAACACAGAATGACATGCAGGAAAAACTACTTCTGATTATATTAAATGGAAAATGCCTGTATTTACAAAGTGTTCTTGAGCTCTCTCTGGCTCTTCTCTTTCTCAATCCTCACTAACTCTCAAAATGAGATCTGAAAATCTCTTTTCCCTGAGGGGGCTCTTCGAGCTCTTCCCTCCAATCTACCTACCCTATTCAATTGCATTGAATGGGCTGTCTAGTCCAGAATTAGATCTAGATCTCAGCCATTACACACATTAAAGGCTGATCTACCTAACGCCTGCACAAAGGCATGGCTCTATAGCTCACCAGCCTAAGCATTTAAATTACATTGAATTCAAATTTAGATGAGGTTGCACCTCTCTTTTAGCGTGCGATTTGAATTCGCTGGCGTGGCTGGTTGGCTAGTTGGCTAACGTGGAGAGATGCTCCTGCATCAAGACATAGCACGTTGAAAAGTTGTGCCAGCGTTCTTAAGACCAAAAGGAAGTTTTTGATAGGAAAAAGTAACCCAAGGACAAATAAAAGCAGTTTTATGTTGATCCTCGGGAACAATGTTGATTTGATTATATCCGAAGAAACCATCCATGAGAGAGAAGATTTCACTTCTGACGCAGTCATCGACAATCTGATCGATGAAAGGGGTAGGAAATTTGTCTTTGGGACAAGCTTTGTTGATATCTCTATAATCAACACATACATGAATGGTGCCTTGTTTCTTATCAATCAAGACAAGATTGGAAACCCAGTCTATGAGAGCCACCAGATAAATAAAGCCAGCTTTCAAAAGTTTCTCGACTTCGAGCTTGATAGCAGCCGCTTTACGTGGGTGAACTGGATGAAGGCATTTCTGGATGGGTTTAGCATTGGGGTATGTCTTTATCTCATGTGTCACAATCTTAGGGTCGATACCCGACATTTCTTCGTAACTCCAGGTGAAGATGTCACGAAATTCTTTGAATAAGGAGGTGTAGGTGATGATTTCGTCAGAAGAACATGAAGCTCCAATATGGACACTTGCTCAATCCTTGTATGAAGAATATCAAAACCTCTTGATAGACTTGCTAGAGTCTCCAAGCTACTGTTCAAGCTGAGTCCTTCACACAATTCTTTCACCAATTCTCCAATGAATCTTTCTTAACCTTTTCCATGAGAATTCCCTCAATATATAGGAGAGAATGAGATAGTTACTTGGATAAGAATGATCCCACAATATCAGGGAATCCAGTACAAGGATAACCATTCGAATGCCAACCCATCCTTCTAGAAGATTCCCTTCTAGAAACATTTAGAATTCATCTTTTTCCATACTTTAGGAAGAGTTCTCACCCTAGCTATTCAACACAGTGCGAGAAGTTCGCACCCTGGCTTAAGGTAGCCTATGAGAATCATGCATTCTCGCATCCAAATATATTAGCAGCCTGTGAACCTTCTTCAAAAATGATTTTTCTGGGAAGAGATGAAAGTAACTTTTCTCAGGAGAATGTTCTTATGAAGAGCCTGAGTACACCATCATCAATACATCATCATGACGACCAAAATCATGGGTAACACCTATGCTCGCGTATTATATGGACTTGTCACGAAGCTTGTCATGGAAGATTCCTCCATTATGCATTTAGTGCATCATAACTGTGGGTTTAATGCATCTACGACATTTTTTTACTTTCCATTATGTTTTCTTTGTCGTCTCCAGTTGGCGTGTTTAATGTGATGTCCCATCGGTCCTTGTCATGATTTAATTCCTCCTAGTGTTGTCCTATCATATTTTTTTTGTCGACTTTCCTTTTCCCGCTTGTTTCCCTTTGTATATGATTGTTGTCCTTACCTTTTCTGAATTCATGTTTCGAACATCATATGGCCTTTCTATCTCTGGCATGCTGCACACTTTTTAGTCTTGTTTCCTTTTTTTTCTCTTTTTTATTTTATTTTTTTTACTACGTGGTGGGTGGCCAACTGTCCTTATACAACTTTAGTCATATCCCATTGATCGTTCCTATGAGGTCTATGCCTGCTAAATCTTGTAACTGTACATATCCTCTGTCTGTGACATATTTTACCTCGTATGGTTCTAGCCAATGGATTCTAAGCTTCCCCGGGTCCTGAAACACTGTTGTCATAGAGAAATACTAGATATCCTTCCTTTAACATTTTCTTCTTGATGTGTCGATCATTCCAATATTTGTCTCTTACTTTTTGCACTTTTTGATGGAATTCTATCTAGATTCGGTCTTCCTCCACTGACAACAATTGATTCAGTCTCTCCTATACTGTGCCTCATTCTGTCATTTGTGTCATAGTTTCTAGGCGTAAGCTAGGTACTAAACATTCTAATGGCATTACTGCTTCTTGGCCATAGACTAGTTTGAATGGTTTGTGCCCTGTCAAATTTTTTCATGTGGTACTATACGCCCATAATACTACTAGTACTTTGAGGTCTCAGTCGTCTCTATTGACGTTATAGATCTTTGTCAGTGCATTCTCCAGAATTTTGTTGAAGGCTTTTACTATGCCATTTGCCTATGGATGATACAGTGTGCTATTCTGATGATGAACTTCAAACTCTTCATTCATCATGCAGATGGTGTTGTTTATGAAGTGTGTTCCTTGGTTGTTCATAAAAACTCTTGGGAACCCAAATCTAGTGATTACTTGTTCAAACAAGAAGTCTGCAACTGTCTCTATGTTGCAATCTTTTACTGGTGTAGATTCCACCCATATTTTTAGGTATTCTATCGTAGTGATAATGTATCTTGCCCCTGTCCTTTTGGTTGGTGGGTTAATTGGTCCCATAGAGTCTATTGCCCATTTGTCAAATGCTTGTAATGTTACTTGTGGTCGTAGTGGAATCGCATCCCTTCTGTTGGGTTTTTCTACCCTTTGAAAGACATCGCATCTCTGAAAATACTCTTTCAATTCACTGTGAATCATTGGCCACCATAGTCATGCACGTAATACCTTCTGCGTGGTAGATTTTCCTGCATAATTCCCTCCTGCCATTCCCTCGTGATATTCTACTAAAATTCTTGGTCATTCATGCTCTAACACGTACCTTCGCAAGATGTTGTCTGCACCCATCTTGTATAGGTGTCCTACGATAAGTTGATAGTCGGTTGTGCGGACTACCAGGTTCTTCTTCTGCGCGGTGGTATGTTCTTGCGGTGTAGTACCTGTGCTCAAGTACTAGATGATATCTATGAAGTAGTCATCAACAATCTGTACTGAGAATAACTATGTATCCAGAAAGTTGTCTTCTAACTTCATAGGTTCTTCTCCATTTGTGACCCTGGGCAGGTGGCCAGGTCCTGCATTCAATATTCCTAGTTTAACTATTACTTCAAAATCAAATTATTGAAATAGTAGTAACCATCGACATATTCTTCCCCCCAACACTAGCTTTTTGACTAGGTATTTCAGGGTTGAGTGATCTGTAAACATCTTAAAGTGTTTTCCCAATAGGTAATGTCTGAAATTTTGCAGTGCATAGACCATGGCTAGGCCTTCTCTTTCTATCGTGTTATAATTTTGTTTCGAGTCTGATAACTTTTTGCTTGCAAAATCTATTGGGTGATCCAATTTTCCTGCTTATGGATGTGCTAAGATAACTCCCATTGCTATCACTGATGCATCTACATGCACATGGAATTCCTTTCCCTAGTCTGGAAATACTAATATAAGGGAAATAACCATATTTTCCTTCGGGGTATCTAGACCATGTTGAAACTCGTCATTCCATTGATACTTTGTATCCTTCCTTAACATTTTTTCCATTGGTGTTGTAATCTGCTCATACCCTTTGATGAATTTCATGTAGTATCCTGTGTGTCCTAATGTTTCTCTTAGCTAGGGGACTATTTTTGGTGCTAGTAAGTTAACAATGACTGCGATATTAGTCGAATCCACTAACAAGCCTTGTTTGCATACTATATGGCCCAATAGTATCCCAAATGGTGTTCCAAATATGCATTTCTTGATGTTTAGTGATATCCGGCATTGTCTACATCTCTCTAACATCAGTCGTAAAACTTCCACATGGTTTTTCAACAGACTATAAACTGTCCAGTCATCCTGGTATACTTTGAGAAAGTGATGGATGAATTCCCTAAATGTTGCAATGACCACTCTGGAGAATATTGTGAGTGAATTCTTAAGTCCAAATGACATGACTATGTACTGATAAGATCCCCATTCCATCGCAAACATGGTCTTGTGTATGTCCTCCTATGTTATCTTAAGCTGATGGTAGCTTGAGAATCCATCAGTGAGTGAGTAAGCTTCATGTCCCCCCACATTATCTAACACTTCATCCATGAATGGTGTAGGGAATGGGCCATGTAGGCATGCATCATTCAACTTCCTCAAGTCGACGCATATCCTGATCCCTCTTCATTGTTTCTTGTCCTTTACTATCATCAGGCTTATCCATTCTGATTCCTCAATTGGTTCGATGATGTCGACTTCGAGCATCCTATCAATATCGTCTTTAACTTTATGTTTATATACAGGGTTTAGTCTGTAGGGTTGTTGTTTAATAGGTCTTGCATCGGATCTGAGTGGTATCTTCATTTCTCCTAATTATCTGGTTATACCCTTCATCTCTGTAAATGTTGTGGGAAAAGGGTCGCTATATTCGTGCAACAATTTTCTGATGATTTCTATTGTTTTCTCATCCTAGTAATCTCCAATGTTGACTATTTTGGGCTGCTTAACTATCTCGATGTTGAATTTCTTTACCTTGATTGGCACAAAAATGACTTATAATTCTATGGGTGGTCCCTCCACATCTCTTTCACCTTCTACTTCTTCGATCTGAATATCACGTGGATCATCTTCATCTGGTGCTTCTTCCTGTACATGGTAACATGACAGTAGTTCTTTGATTGTTTGTTTATTTTGTTGTTGCTCTTCTGTGATAAATTCTATTTCCATTTCTTTGATGAATATTACTCTGATTTGTTTGAGGGCTGCGTCTATGTTGGGGTTCTCATGCTCAAATGAGAAAGTGATTGTGAAGTTTTGTTCCAATTTCCTCCATGTTGTAGTTCCTTTACGTAATTCCTGGTCTGTATACCAGTTCATTGGCATGCCCTCTAAAGTATGTATGAAGTGATGAGGCCATTCCTTTGGTGGTGTCATTTTCCACAGCGTTTTTCACTTCGCCAAGTGTTCCGTTGGTGCCTCTTATCCTTTGTATTTTTGTTGTTTGTTGTATTCTTGTTATGCGTCGAACCTTATGCACAATAGTCTCTTACATTGATTCCAATATGTGATGGTATCTTTCAATGCACCCCACCATCTTGCGGGTGTTGTAACAACCCTAGTAGAATATATGTTTAGGGAATTATTAAGTAAAATTTATTTAGTAATTAATTTTTCTAACATATTATTAATTAAACAAAGATTGGTATAATGATACTAATTAAATATTAATTAATTAATTAATTAATTAATGGTTACAATTTGATTAATTAATTTATTAATTAATTACATGTTACATTCATTGACATGGGTATTAAATTAATAGGGTTAATAAATTATAAGTTTAAATTGTTAAAGACTTACGTACACGGAAAGGGATAAGATTTTAATTACAAAGGGATAAGATATTAATTACGAAAGGATAAAATAATAAATGAAAGGATA
Organism: Picea glauca; assembly: GCA_000966675.3. Lineage (NCBI taxonomy): Eukaryota > Viridiplantae > Streptophyta > Pinopsida > Pinales > Pinaceae > Picea > Picea glauca. The sequence goes on along the minus strand of JZKD02S0077881.1, from coordinate 1,506,436 downwards.
AGGGGCATTAACTATGTGTAGGTAAGGAAGTAAATGAGAAAAGGGTGGTGAAGGAGGGATATGAGCGGAGGAGGTTACGAAAGAAGGGGATCATCATTTTTCTATGGGAAATTTTCCTTTAGGGTTTCTCTTGGATTTGTAGGGAGGAGAGTTTGATCTCTGTAGTCAGGAGGATTAGTACAGGGGGCACTGGTTTGCTAGGGGTTTTGGGCACGGGGGCTAGGATTCCTTTCAGTTTCCTAGAGCTAGGGAGTCGGACAGGCTGCTCCTAGCTAGCTAGGAGGATAGTAGGTTTGGGCAGTGTTGGTCAGTACATCAGGCAGTAGGAAGGCAACATCAAGGCAACAGGGAAGGGATAATAATATCAACATAAATTAGCATCAGAAGCAGGTAATTTGTTTGTGAAATGGCTAAGTTATTTGTATGTTGTAGTTAAATGTTAAATGTTAAATTTTGCTGAAATTTTATATGCTTATTTGAAGTTAATGAATTATTTACGCACTCAGAAATTCTATTTTAGAAATGTTATGCATAATTGAAAGGATTTTACTAGGCTTGTTGATTCATTTTTCTTACTGGACACTACAAGTGTGGCCTTTAGTGATAAGTCAAGTGATAGAAATCACTGGTTTTCTAATACTTCATCTTCATATTGTGTCAAGAATGTTTCCAAATCATTTATTCTGTAGAAACTGGGTGGTTCTATGATTTCTATGCCTACCCATCTTACTGTGTGGTCTATTCTTGCACATCTTCACGTGGATACTTCGTGTAGTGTTTGCTGCCATTTTTCTAACCCGGTGTATGAGTTTATTGCACATGAAGTAATGCTCTGCCAACTGAGTACCCCATCTACAATTGGGTTTACATAATCCTCATGGCACATAGTTGTTTTTTACAACTTTTTAATCTCCTCTAAGTCTAGGAAAGTGGGTTCTACGAACCTCTCCCCTTCTGATGGATCTAGTGGTGCTATGACCCTGTATTCTCTGGACACAAATGTCATTTTCCTAGTTTTCAAATTGATTATGGCCTGGTTGTCAAATGCCCAATCCAGACCAAGAAATTCTGGGTAAGGTGTTGTGCCATCTACTATTTCAATGACTTCAAAATATTCTTTAGTGTGCACTCCATCCAGATATATTATCACTCATTTCAGTCTACCTATTGGTAGGACTCTGTGTTTATTTGCTAGTTTTAATTGAACGGTTGAGTATCCCAATGTTGGTTCTCCCATGCATTGCCATGTCATCTTTGGTATCACATTCACTTCGGATCCTAGGTCTAGTATAATGTCCCCCATATTGAAATCCCCAATTTTAGCATTTCATCTAAATTCCCTACTTGTTCTTCTTCTTGTGTGTAGGTGATTGACAATTTTTTGTTCTAGATTTTCTTTCGTCTCGCTGCTACATTTCTCTAGTATGTTTTGAAATATTTTCACAAATAAAGGATCACTTAATACTTTTATTCATGATTGCAAAAAGACTTTGATTTAACTTACTTGTCCCTTGGGCTGCATTCCATTGGTATGGTCCAGCGATGGCAACATCTCATATTCTGGGGCTTCCTTGATTTGTTGTGCATTCGATGCTAGGTCCTCCTTTTGAAATTCTTGTTGGGCTTATTTAAAGATATCCTTTTCCTTTTGTGGGTTTAACTACTTCTTGGGGTTAGTGTTCTTCTTTACCCATTGGTTTTACATTGGTTCATATCAAACTACATCATGTCTTGTTTCCATTCCTCCACGAATGACTATATTGATGTTTCGTCTGTCATCCCTTCCTTCTACTGAAATACACTAAACATTATGATTGTTCTGGTTCCTCTTTTCTTGAATATTTACTAGTAGTGTCAGACATTCCTCTGTATTATGGTCTGATGCGCAATAATACATACAAGTGGCTGGTGGAAGTGGGCATTCCCATGCATAATGTCTTGGTTGTTGACAATTGTGACATGTGACTGGTCCTCTACCCCATCCAAAACCTCCTCTGGCTTGTTCTCCACCTCTGTAGCCCACTTGATCCCCTCTCAGTGTGTTATATTGTGGTGCTTGATTATACTGTGTGGTATTGTACTGGGGTTCTGCCAGGTTGTACTGCGGCTGCACATTATTGTAGGGTTGTTGCGCAGTATTATACTGTTGATGTGCAGTGTTGTATGGAGTTGGGGCTTGATTTAACTATGGCACTACTTTCCAAGTCATCATTTTGGCTTGTACCTTGTATGCATCTGATTTTCTCTCCCACATCAACTCCATATTTTTGCGATCTTTGTCGTCGTGGCCCGCTGACCTGCAAAATGTGCAATATGAACTTTTTGGGACTGTCTGGTATTTCTACATCATCGTGTAGTGATAACGGTTGTGACCTAGTTTCTTTCATATTTATCACCATAATCCTCCTTGTGGTAATAGATTTGGCATACCTATTTCCATGTATTGCGCAAATTTTGGGCATTTGTTCTTGTGGTGTCCTTTCATCCTACATGTGGTACACCAAATGACTTCTCATTTTTCCTTGTTCTTATTCTGGTTCATCTGAAATGTTAATTTCTTCAAATCCTCCTTCAGTTATTTGATAGTTGGGTCTATTTGCTGGGACTGGTTCTCTTCCAATTTCAAGGTTGCCTACAAAGCCTCTATCTACATCTGAAACTTTTGTTGTCGTAAGGGATATTTTAAGTGTGGGAGTAGTGAGTTGACAAACAGGTGTTGATGTTGCATATCGGTCATAAGGTATTTTAACTTTCCCTTCAGTCACTTGAATCTCTGATCAATCTCCCATACAAATTCTCCTGTTTTCTATCTTATTTCAATCATCTCATTCATGTACTGATCCTCTGAGCTTGGCTTTTGGAACTCATTTATCAATAATTTCTTAATGTTGGTCAGTGTCCTTGTTGTCCCAGGTGAACTGTTTGTGTCTAGACTCATGTACCAGTCTAGTGCGCGGTCTCTTATCATAATCGCTAGCTTCACAAGTTTGGTATCTTCATCAGTGATGTTCTTTGCTTCCCAAATCTTTGCACAAATGAAAAAATGCTTCTAAGGGTCTTCTCATGCTTCTCCTTGAAATTATGACAATCTTATGGTGGGATCATGTCCTTCCATTTTGAATACGGAACTACTGCCTCCTCCATGTGGTGTAGATACTTGACTATTGTTGCTTGAACTGGTTCCTCCAGTTGTTTATCCTTATGTAGATGTACTTCCTACTGTCAGACTTCCTCCAAACCTCAACTGCCTAAACAATGGTGTTCTCTTTGGTGTATTAGTCACACATGGGTTTATGGGTTCCACACTGACATTAATATGGATAGGATGGCTTCCTTCTCCTCCCATTATTGAGCCTCTTGTCTTCCTCTCATATGTTGCACATAAGATTTCCTCAATCTGATCCATAGCCCGGATATCCTCTTCCTCATTGATCGCCAAGCCTTCCCTCACAGCTACCAATCTCTTCTTGGTATTCACTTTATATTGGTAGGGTACTCCGCTATGCATCATTCTTGATGATGCCAATATCCACTTGAGTTGGTCAGCATCCATCATGATCGGGTCCAAGGGTTCCTCCTACTTATTACCTTGATCCTTACCTCCTTCCATTTATCCTCTCTCTGTCAGTGTTTCCCCCCTTCCCCCATGCACACAGGGAAGTTTAGTTGTATGTTTCCATTGTCATTACACCTTTGTTATATAGCACTATATTAATAGAAGTATACAAGTATTGAATGTACCTTCCTCAAGGTCCACATAGAAATTATTTCTCTGCTGCACTATATGACTTCGCCGTGTCAACTGAAAATTTTGTGAAGAAACCTACCACAATACTATCAAGCCAAAAGTCTACTACATGGGTGAATTTGTTGTTCACCTGTTGTAGCTGCTCAATTTGTAACAGAGTCCAATATATCTATCGAATCCAGTTCGTCGCGCAGTTATCCTTCAACCTTAGTATTCAATCCTGTAGTAGATGCGTAAAATCACAAAAAACGACTTCATGTAAATCAGTAAACCAGAAGGCAACACAGTACACAAAGTGCACTGCACAGTCTAACCCGAGATAGCTTTAAATGGGTGGTTGTAAGACTCAGGTGTTTATAGCCTAGGATTGAGTATGATATAGGGGTTTATTATTCACAGCCATATACTATGAGTTGTGATTGCAATCTACTATTACTCATGGGTGCGCATATATATTTCATGGTTTATTTCCCAAACAACACAATCGTATTCCATAACAATGTATTAACTCATTCATTAATCATAACAAGTAACTTCTGAAAGAAAAAAATGATATACATGCATTCATCATATTATGAAGATATTACCTTGGTTCACCCCCTCCAGGGCTACGTCCACAAAGATTTGTCTCTAGGCTCTTTTATTATGGTAGTTATGCATCTCCAACACCGCACACTTAAAATTCTCCTCAGATGGGTAAGATCTGTATTCGGCAAACTAGATCGCACCAGGCTCCCCAGCCTATGATCTAATCCTCAAATATTCCTCCTCTCATCTGTTCTTATCTCAACAACTTACAAATATGGTTCATAATAATATTACATAACACATCAACTCATACATAACTATGATGGAATACCACAAAAGTTGAACTAACACAAAAATGAACAAACTCTATTATATGATACATCCGTATCTATATTTATATATATCGGGCTCTTCAACCATTTACAATGTATGACCAAAACCCTAACCCTACCAACATTAGGTCTTCCTCCCATGTGCATGTTTTGTTCTTCCTCTAGCTGTCACTTTCCTTGTGCATGCTTTCTTGCGTGCATGCATGTTGTTCTTCCTCCAGTTGTCGCTTTCCTTGTGCACACTTTCTTGCATGCACGCGTGTTGTTCATCCTCCAGCTGTTACTTCAGTTTTTACACGCTTTCTTTCCCACAATCATTCTTCTTTCCACTTCAGCCTGGTTCCAACATCTGACATTCTATAGGTAAGACTACTTCCAACTCGTAAATGAGTTGAAAAGGTGAGAAATGGGTGGCAGTCTTTACAGACATTTTGTAAGCCCACAATGCCGATTATAACATCAAATGCCAATTTGACTTGGCTGAATTGATCATTCATTGTAGAATGGTCTTGAGAGACTTATTCACATCTTCTACCTGACCATTCGCTTGTGGGTAATAAGGTGATGAGTGTTCTTGCCTGAACCCTAGCTTTGATGTTAAATCGGACATCATTTTGTTCTAAAATTCACTACCATGGTTAGTGACAATCTCCTTCAGGACATCGAACCTTGATATTATCTGATTAAACAAGAAGAGAGTTGTTGTCTCTTCATCATCTTTGAACGTTGGCATAACTTCGACCCACTTGTAAAGTAGTCTACTGCTACAATGATATAACGATGCCCTCTGGATGAAGGGGATTGGCATGTGGTATAAGAAATCCCCCACTTAGTGAAGGGGCCAACTGTAATGACGATAAAAATAGGAGCAGGGTGTTCCCTCATCTTCCGAGAGAAGATCTGACACAGGTGGCACATCTTGACCAATTCAACGTAATATTTGATTAACGTCGGCCAATAGTAACTGGCTCGTAGAATATTTTGGGTTGTTTCCAACCCAGACAAATTACCACCACATGATCCAGTGTGGCAGTCATTAAGAATGAGTTCCTCTTCTTCATGAGTGAGACACCGATGAAGGATGAAATCTACACCTCGATGATACAAAGTGTCCTCGAGTATGAGATAGTTTTTTTCCTGATGGCATATATGTTGACGCTCATCACGAGAAGCAGAGGTAGGGAACTTCATATTTTGGATATAGACTAGTATATCTCCATACCAGGGGTCCGAAGATAAAATCAGAAAAATATCTCCATTAATCGGTGATTATTCGGGCGTAACATCACCTGACTCAACCAGAAGTTCCGAAATAAGTTCCGTAAAGACCATCGACTTTTTAGATTTCGCAGAAACAAAATCTAAGTAAAATTCCTGGAGGATAAAAATACCGATATTTTTGTTGATTACATGTCGTTTCAACACATATTGGAATGGATTCACAACAACAATGACAGTGGTCTTGCGAAACAAGATATAGTGACAAAACTGTTGGACAACATCTACTGCTGCCAACGCTAGTTTCTCAAAATGGGAGTATTTTAGTTCTGTTCCAACCAGGACTCGAATCAGGTAATAAATCACATGTTATTCAATCAAATCATCCTCCTGAACCAATACCATACTGATGGTCGACTCTGTTGTGGCCAAATAAAATAATAAATATTTATTATAATTGGGTGGCCGAAGTGGAGGGGTAGACGTGAGGGAAACTTTCAATGCTTCAAATGAGCATTGAGTGGCTTTGTCCAATGGAAAGGGAGTCCCTTATTTACTAAATGCATAAACCATTTAGTGGTCTCAACATATTTTTCGATAAAATGTTGAAGAAAATTGGCTTTTCCCTATAAAATCTGAAGCCGAGGGACTGTGCATGGAGGAGGCAATTGAAATATTGCCTCAACCTTTAGAGGATCAACTATGATCCTTGTTTTCGAAACTATAAAACCTAAAATATGACTTGACATCATGTAAAAATTGCATTTGTTTGGATTCAAGCGAATCCGATAGTAGCAACATCGCTCAAAGATAATTCAAAGGTGCATGGGATGATCAACTCTCTTATGAGATCGTGATGCTAAATCATCGAGATAAGCATTGACTAGGAGCTTGAGATCGTGGAAAGAAAAAGACATGGCCCACTAAAAAGTGGCTCCAACGTTCTTTAGGCCAAAAGGCATATTCTGATAAGAAAATGTACCCCATGGACATATAAAAGTTTTTTTATGCTAGTCTTCGAGCTTAATCTATATTTGATTGTATCCCGAAAAACCATCCATGAAAGAGAAGACCTCACAACCTGCACATTCATCAACAATATGGTCAATGAATAGGGTGGGGAAATTATCCTTTGGACAGGCCTTGTTCAAATCACAGAAGTATGTACATACGCGAATCATTCCGTTCTTTTTGTTGACCGAAATGGGATTTGAAACCCATTGATTCAATTGAACAGAGTAGATGAAACCATATTTGAGTAAATTCTCTACTTCAGCCTTGATAACTGTTTCTTTCCGAGGATTAACCAGATGAAGCTTCTGCCAGACCAACTTGGCATCAGGGTAATTCATTATTTCATGTTCAACGATTCTTGGATCAATGCCTGGAATTTCCTCATAAGACTAGGCAAAAACGTCGCAAAATTGTTTAAATAAATCTGTATAGATTTGAATCTCCTTGGGGGAGCAGTCTGCTCTGACGAATAAATTCTCCACGATGCTAGGGGTTCTTGTGATGTCGATAGGTATCATTTTAGTGATGGTTTCCATATTACCCTTGTCTTAAACTGCATGCATAGCCAAAGGATTAATAGGACAAGACCTATCTCCAGTCATAGTCAACATGAATTCACCTGCCTCAATTCTTCCTAACTTCGAGAGAAAATAAGATTTGTGATGGAGATCATCCCAGGGTTTTTCTGGACTAGTCAATGCCTCTATAATTTCCTCGTTAGAGGGAAAGACCAAGTCTAAGGAATCGGTAGTGGTGAGTAAACCTTGAGCCCAAGTAGGCTCGAAAACAGGATCTAACTCTTGTGCGGGAGTCAGATCGAGGTTGGCGAAATCTTGCTGGACTATAGAGTATGAAACCTCTGTTGCAGACAAGGGAATGGACATGCCATGATGTCATGTCCCTTCCATCATGGTCGATGGGGAAGGAAAATTCCACAGATCATTAAAGTAATTCATGCGGAATGACAACACTTGAAATATTTCATCCTTAGGCTGGTCAGGGACAATCGATATCATCTTGACATCGTCGAAGGGAGGCGGGTAATCGAAAGTACCCATGAGATGTGGTCACAAAATGAACCCCATGTTGACAACGTCAGGCTATGGTTTATTAATCATCACGGCCATGGATGCCCCTGATGAAGGGTCAGGCCCGAAGAAGGACAATTGATCAATGGTCATGATTCAACCCTCGTGTGGAAACAACAAGACCCGAAAAACTGTAGCAACCACTGCATGCATGGAATATGTCAAACTCCTTCCTAACAGGAGGTTGTAGTTGAGAGGCACATCAACCACTTCAAATTTGATGCACACAGTCTTCCCTCCTAACTACATGGGGAAAGAAGGGATGATTTCATGTGGCCTGAAAGAACGACCATCGAAATCTGTAAGAAGAGTAGGTGAAGGAGACAAAACGGGTTGGCCATTGGCCTTCCAACATGCCAACAACATCACGCATGTCGAGGCACCCACATCAACCACTGTATGGAAAATATTCTGGGTAAATGTTTTCGTGGTGTAAGCCACTACTATCTAAAACGCGACATGATATGGGAGATGAGGCTTCAATTCAGTTGTATCAAGCATGATAGTTCCCAGATTACATGTCTTGGTGGATCCTAAGGCAGCTAACAGAGCCTTTCTCTGTGAAGGGCATCTCTGGAGGACCTCCAAAGTAGGCATCGCGCAAGGGGTTTGTGACAAATCCTCCACCACATATTAGTTCTAGGAGGCCTTCACATTTGGATTATGTGAATCCTTATTGAACACCCCTTCAAGATGCATGTCATTGTTTCTCCCATCGTTCTCTCGATCTGGAGAGGAACAGATGGATTTTCGGCTTCTTTACCCTTTTCAATAGTACTTGGCATTCTGTAATCATGTGCCCTAGTATCTATGTGAGCTTCACCTTTCAAAATATAAAAATTCAAGGTCGACGGATTACTAGATGATGAAGGGGGTCCCTGACTGCCCCCATCTGGGTTCGGAGAGGCTTGAGTTAAATTTTTCCCATGTGGAAATGGGTTCGTTAACACAACAGGATTTTGTTGCGCTAATAAATTTTGGGCCTCTGTGAGCTGATGGCACAGGTGAGTCACATGGTATTCCATGCAAAGGTTACATAGATACTTCAACTCTCACACTTATCTCTAGAGAATGGGCATAGGCTTCTGAATAGGGAAAAAGGAAAGAATAGGGAATTCTGGCTCAAAACTCACAATCTGGCTGCGAATTCTTGGGGCAAGGGGGGAAAGTGAAATGGGAAGATTTTCACTGTAGCTATGTTTATCCTTGGAATGAGACCCCAACACCTCCTTTTATATGAAAAAAGGATGGTTGTTCGGTTGGGTGATGGGCTATAGGCGATGGATTAGTTAGGAAAACTACCCAATATCCCGTAATCTCAACGAATCCCTTGCAACTTTTTTTTTTCAACTTTTGTGGGTATACATGGGTTGTAATGGTGCAACTAGTGTATGTACATGGGTAGTAGTGGTGCAGGGTGCATACATATTCAAAAATTGTGTTTTTAAGAAGAGTTGTTTAGTGTTGGCTTGGAATAAATAATAAGTAAGATGGCTTGATGCCAGGTATGCATGTATGGTGCAATTTAGGGTTATAACAATAAGTATGGTTAAGGATCCCATATTTCATCATGGAATTAGGTCATAAAGGATGGAGTAAATGAAGGTAACCGACTCATGGATGGATATTCCTCATCATGCTATTTCTGGTGATAAGTGGTATGCCACATAGTTCCTCACGGTTGAGGAGATATGCCCTCTTAAAGATGTAATTCCTGAAGTATGGCTAAGAATCCCCAAAGTATGGTTAAGAAGCCCATAAATGGTTGCAACAAGAAGTTATTAGTTGACCCCAAAATGAGAAGAAGGGGAAAAATAGTTGTAATTAAGAAGTTACAAGTCTACCCTAAAGTTAAGTAAATAAGTCACTTGGAAAAGTATCAATACACATCAAGAGCCTCTCATTTTGAATACACGAGTTTATTGAATATCAATATACGTGAGAAAGTGATTTTTATTTGAGGTAACCAAGGATATTTGAGGTGAATTTTAGAGGGAAGATGAAGTGAATAAGGGATAAATTCCAAGGGAGGATTGAGTCTTGTGAGGATGTGTTCTAAGGTATGCTATTTACAGGTCATCTTACCATTTTTGATATAACATTGTTTATAGAATGATTCAGATATAGAAAATTAGAGGATATAGGGAATACATATAAATTTACCTATGGTAGAAATTTCATCTTCTAGGTTGTTGAATGTTTGGCAATACACTCTGTGGAAAATAGGGTTTTTGGCTAGTCCCGAAACTAGTCTCGAATAGGTGTTCTGGGTAAAACAGTCATAACTTCTTCATAGAGTATAAAAATTAAGTGATACCAAATGAATTGGATATATTACAGTCCTTAGTATTTTTTGTATTATTTTCAGATCCATATATCCAATATTCCATGTGTGGCATGCTCTACAAGTTATCTCTCTAGAATAAGCCAAAATTCAACAAGGTTCCATTTTTAATATAACTCTTTTTTTGGGATGTTCCAAGCAGTGAAACTTGGAGGAATTGTAGAGAATATATTGAATAATATTGGGTACACATTATATGTCTTTATTCAGTATAGGTATACATTGATGCTTGTTTAAAGTTAGGATTTGTGACTAATCCAAAAACTAGTCACATGAGACTAAGGTAAATTTTCATGAAGATGTTATTCCCTTGTTGTTGAAGTTGAGGAAAGTCTACAGGTATGGGATCACATACACCATGTTTGTTACAAATTTACAGGTATGTTAATATGCACGTTTTTAGGGTTACATGTTGATGATGGTATAGTACATGATTGAGAGGCGAAACTTGTTGATGCATGGTACATCTTGGTGATGGTTTGGGTATCCATGTGAGTGGATCTGGGTACATTTGATTGATGATGGTAGATCAGTGACATAGATAGTGATAGCTTGGATGATTGGTTTATCATTAGTGACAATGATAGTATCAATGGTAGTGACAATGAGTCTACACTTATATTTCAGGGTGGCAGGATGGGGAAGGATAGGTGGTTGTAGCCCCTTCCGATTGGTTCTAGAGAACTCAAGGGGTTGTATCCTCCTTCTTTTTGGAGCTAGAGAATTCAGGTAATTGTATATTCCTTCATGTTGGAGCCTGTAAATAGGGGGTTGGAGCCTCCTTCTAGTTGTAGCTGGAAAATTGGGAAGTTGGTGCTTCCAATGAATGTATTTTTTTGACATATAAGAAAAACATTCCATGATTTTCTCCCATTTGGGTTTCCACGTAAATTATGGTGTATTGTGAATTTGATGTGATATATTTCATGTGATACTTCTTATTATTATACTATCAATGATATATACTGAATGCTAAATACAAAATATTGAACATTGTTGAAGAATATACATTGTGGTTAAAAGTAATAAAAGTGTTCATATTGATTCACCCCTTCTCTCACTATTCCAACAATTGGTATTAGAGTAGGTCCTTAAAGAATCAGTCTAACCACTTGAAGGAGATCATGGAATATGCTAAGATTAGAGCACCAATATTTTAAGGTGAGAATTATGGATTATGGATTATAAGGATGAAAACCTTTTTACATGCACAAGGATTTGATGTATGGTGAGAAGTAGTATATGGATACAAAGCACCAGCCACTCCCCCAACAGACAAGGATGGAAAGAAACTTGAAGAAATCAACTCAAAGGCTACATGTACTATTCTAAATAGTCTTCTTAATTCATTATATGTTAAGGTTATGCAATGTGATTATACAAAGTACCTATGGGATAAGCAAAATTCATATTGTATCTACATCGATGATTCAAAGGAAGATGAAGAAATGACAAACTTCATAAGAAAGTTGCAAAAGGAACCGGTAAATAAAAAGGTATTCTTCCATTGAAACATTTTAATTGTGGTGGTATTGGTCATGTTTCTTCTAAATGTCCCCATAAGAATAAGGAAAGTGATGAAGAAGAAGACTCTAAGAAGAAAAAGAAAAATCAAAAGGGTAGAAGAAAAAAAAAAATCTCCAAGAAACGTTTATGAACCAAGGAAGACAATTCCTCATCAGATGAGGATGAAGAAAGTGACAATGATATGGAAAGAGTACTCTTCATGGAGGCATAATATTTAGAAGAATATTTCGAAGAAGAAGGAGAATTTGATCTCAGAGCATAATTGATCAGTTCCTTAGTAGAGCTAAGGAATGAAATAAATACAATAAAGTCACTCAAGGAAGAACTAAAGAGAAAAGTAGGTTCTCATAATTCCAACTCAGAAGAGGTCGAGAAAATGATCACAAAGTTAAAAATACAGGTAGAAGAAGACAAAAGAATTAAAGAAGAACTCATAAATCAATTGGAAGAAAAGGACAATATGATTGAAGGCTTAGAAGAATAAATAGTCACTCTAAGAAAATATCTTCAGACGAAGTACATGCAGTAGAACATCACCAGAATATTGGATGAGATTATTAGCAGTCAAAGGCCATACTATGGCAAATCTAGAATAGGATACAACCAGACAGAGAAAGGCTCGAGCTAAAAAACAATAGAACAAGAATCATAACAAATAAGTTATGTAGAAATAGTTAGAGGCTCTCCTAAAAGGGAAGAAGGAAATAAGACCCAAGAAGAAGATTATAGAAAAAATGCACCACCTAGAATATTCATAATTCAGAATCAACAACAACAAGAAACAAAAATACATCAATACGAAGGATTTAGAAGAGCATCACCATTCATAATATATCCCACCCCAAAGTATCAAACTCTTTTTCTTGGTTTATGTTACTCATGCAATAAATTTGGGATCAAATTTCTGAATTGTAGAGCCAATATCAAGAGAAGAAGCAACTATGAATGATACACAATAAATTCTTATCCAAGAAGACCTCGTGAATAACATAAAAAAAAATACAACATATTTGAATCCTTGAGTAATGAAGTAGAATGATACAAATGCAACAAGTTTTGTCACAGAAAAAGATTTCAAACTGACTATTCCTCCTAGGGAACCAAAGAATAATATCAACATTCATAAGAAGGAACCACAAAGGATAAGAGTAAGGAAGTAGGATCAATTCAAAGCTGAAGAATGCATGCTTTATCTACAAGCCCAACACAAGAAACTTGGATGGTATGCTGACAGTGGTTGTTCAAAGCACATGACAAGTGATAATGATATATTTCTAACTCTAAAAAAAGAAAGAGATGGATCAATTTTATTTGGCAATGAAAATTCATCTAGAATAATAGGAAAGGGTACAATCAAGCTTGGAAGCAAGGATGCCAAGGCAAAAAATGTACTATTGGTCAAATAAATGAAACACAATCTACTAAGTGTAAGTAAAATGTGTGATCAAGGACACAAACTTGTGTTTGACTCAGATAAATGTGAGATAAGGAAAGAATGATCAGGAAAATTGGTGGCTACAGCTAAAAGAACTCCAAGAAACATATATGTACTAAATAAAATTGGAAAGGAAAGATGTTTCCTAGGAAAGGATGATGAAATTTGGCTCTGACACAGAAGAATGGGTCACATAAATTTTGATAATATTGTCAAAATCAACAAAAGGGAATAAGTAAGAGAAATTCCCAAGATATCGAAGCCAACAAACACTCTATCCAAGAATTGTCTA
>JZKD02S0077881.1:1456881-1476306 GCA_000966675.3 Picea glauca | reverse complement strand
TGTAGAGCCATAACTCTCAAACCGTGAGGAGTTATGTGACATTCCACATACCACCGGAAATGGCATGTCAAGCACTATCCATCTAGGATAGTTTCACCAACAACTTCATTGATCTGCATCTCATTAATCCACATTAAATCATGGGTCCTCCAGCCATTCTTCTAGGATAACTCAATCCATAAAGCGTCTTTCCATGAGGGCTTTCACCATAAGGGGACCACTTTGGAGTTCATCCATCTGTGCACCTTATCAACCATGATAAGACAATAATGATTCATCTTTGCATCAATTCACCACTGCATCATATATATCAACTATTCATCATGTATCAATGACAATGCATTGATCCATCTTCATCAATGCATCATATCAATGATCCATATTATCAATTGGTTTCCACTTGGACATCTATCATTCTCATCAAGGGCATCATATCAATGATCCATATTTATCAATTGGCTTCCACTTGGACATCTATCATTCTCATCAATGCATATACATTTTTCATCAATCATCAATCAATCAATTACTTGACATCAATCAATGACATCAATCAAACCAAACCATTTGCATCAATGACGTATGATCCAACAATCTCCTAAATAATCAAACCATTGGAATCAATGAAAACATGATCCAACAGATATTTGAACCATTGTACCTTTTCATTTAAATGATAATATTAAACTTTAAATAATATCATTTTTCCATTTATCCTTTATTCCTAATGCTCATGATTTAACTCTCTTAATCATGACTGTGTGTCAGTTATTTTGTCTTCATGAGTTGATCACAAACATGAATCGACTCATTATATCATACTCATGATTTTGATGTGTTCTCGGTTCACCAACATATCATATTTTAACTTTTATCGGTTCTCTGTATTGTTCTAGTGTTAACTCTTTGTCGAATTAAATATGTATGAGGCGCTTCCTTCAAACCATTTACATATGACCATATGTGAAAAAATATTAATCATTCCCTATTATTTTACCATTATTTATGTATTCCATACAACCACAGGTGGTGACCAGGTGCTAGGCCAAGCGACTGCTTGATCACTTGTCAAAATCAACGGTCACGTTTTAATCTCCTGATGATATGGACGACTATCATTACTTTGGGACTTCGTCCTTCACGACTTCTAGCCTCTGTAATGTTTCAAATATTCTGAAGAATATTTCACCATAGTAGGTCAAATGGTCAATATTTTATTTGCACGATGAACAGTTCTTGTTCATTTTAAAACTTCGACGTTCGGCTATTTTTCTTTGACAATCATCTAATCTTCCAGAGTTTTTAATTTCCCGAAATGGTTACATCTCACACGGGTTGATCCGATGGATAGAATGATTCCCATAACCAAATCAATGGTCTGGATCCAATCCTTACTCATTATTTTACTGCTTAATCCAACAGTTATGACTTAATCTATGGTTGATATGGATGGCTCCCATTTACTTCAAAAATTCAAATTTCACAACTTCCATTATTTACAATCATTAAACCTCTTGGAGTATATTTCTCCGAAACAGATCGGATGATCATTATTTGTTCTTCCATTAGTCGAAAAATCCTATCTTGACCAGAGGTTTTGAACAAATCGACAATAATGACTTAATCTATAGGTGATTCAACAATTCTTGTTTACTTCAAGAATTCAGAACTTCGTGACTTTGGGTATTTTGTTGGTGGTGAAACTCTCGAAGTACAAACTCTCAGAGTGACTTATCTTGTTGACGTGGAACTGAGTGAGTGGCTACCACGTGTCACATAGATTCATTACTTACACATACCTAAAATTCTAATAGCACCTTGACACTTGTCATAATTTGATTGTTCCATGTGTCCTTGCTGACGTGAATCTCCTAATGTGGCACACATCCTCCTTTATGAATTACTTTGTCCTTCCACTCAACTTGATCCAATGGTTGAGAATTCTCTTGGAGAAGATCAACAATTAGGGATGATTGCGGGGTCCTCAACTAGTAAAACATTTAAAACTATCGTCGAGTTCCGTAATGGAAATTGCTCATTTGGTAGTGAAACTGATGCCAACCGTAGATCTATTGGCAGGTGACCATCGACGACAAGTGTGGATTGCAGAACCGTAACTTTGCACATGGTTTAACCCGTCTCCCAAACTCCACAATTTGAAGTTGTACGATTGTTGGTGGATCAACCACAATCATCGATCTTTGAATCAATGAGATCTTATGGTCTAGAAAAATTGTGAGATTGGAAATAACACATTGTTTAATTATCCCTTCACACTCCACAATCAATCCCTGCCCTTGATCTGGCTCTTGAATATCCAATGGTCATGACTTGATCTGATTGTTCACCAATCCTTCAACGATCCTTCTCTTGTAATCTGACAGATCTGATGGTCGAGATATAATTCTTCCAAACTCTGAATTCCCCTCCTGATGGTTCCTTATTTGTCTGAGATCTACATCAACAGACAAGATTCTTTGCATACTACCTCTCCTGAGATTTAGATTGAATTCATTTTCACCTCACGTTATGTCTTCTGCTTGACTACTCCTTAAAACTGTCTTAATGAACATGATTCATCCTGTGGGGATTTCAATCCCGATGGCATTTCTAGAATGCGATCTTCCTTATGATATTTGATTCTCTGCATACTGTTTGAAATTTTCATTATCTGCTAACTATTATACTGTTGACATCAATGACAATTCATAAATGATAAATCATCAATAAAAATTCACCATAACAACTCATCATCACATCCCAATGACATCGACTATTGACATCAATGACAATATGTCCAACAAAGTTCATACTACAATTTTTTCAAATCAGTGGGTCATGATGACAAGGTCTATAGGACACTAAAATTGATGAGAGAAATAACTTCAGACACCTAGAGGGTGCAAGAAAAGATGATGATAGGCCAAGCTGCACCATAATTCAATAATGTGCAACCATAATTCAATAATGTGAAACCATAGTTCAATCTCGCACAGCTGTAGTAAAATAATGTGCAGCCACACTATAATCACATGCATTATAATCGTATACCCCAGTACAATGCACCACGAGGAGATAGAGGTGGATTCATAGGTGGAGGTCGAGGCAGAGGAGGATTTGGATAAGGAAGAGAGCCAATAGTTTGCCACAACTATCAACAACTAGGAAATTATGCAAGAGATTGTACAATTCCACCTGTGATATGTATGTATTATCGTGTAGCAGACCACGACACAAAAAACTTCTCAACACTATTGGAAAAAATACAAGAAAAAAGGAACCAGAACAATCAGAATGTCCAATGGATTTCTGTATAATCCAGGGATGATGGGAAGAACATCAACATAGTTAATTGAGGAGGAGCCAAGATCTATACATGAGCTTCTTGGGGGGAAGTACATGTGGTTCATTAATTCCAAGAAATACATAAACCCATATTTGGTCTATTGTGGGGATTGGTTCTTCTTCACTCACTCACTCATTATTCATTGTTCACACCTTTGATTATGTTATCTCTCCACTTATACTTTCACCCACTCATCTTTCCTCATTCATGTTTTTTCTTGGGAAAGGAAAACGAATTGTTGGAGAGGAGCTATGTTTTTCTCGGTTGTAAATATTGTTGGTGTATTCCATCCATGAATTAATTCTTCCATGTCTGAGATGCTTTGGACTGTGTTCATTTTTGCTCACAACTTTGAATCCTGAGATTCACAACATGGATATTCTTGACTAGATGCACTAGATCACTGGAAGGAGATAAACAACTTGAGGGGATATGTGGTAGAGAAAGGGGTCCATTCTCTTGGGTTGTGTAGGCTGGGTAGAAGAGATCTAGTCTAATTTGGATTCTTATGGGTGCTGAAAATCTTGTGAGAGATTGAGTGCTGATTGGTTTGGTAAGTCGAGTGACACTCTAGAACCGTCCTTGTGGATTTATAGCCCTATATCGGGGGTGACACTATTGTTGAAACTTGGAACAACAATGTCTATGGTTGGGTGGAATGTCCTTGGTATGCAACCAATTGGTGATTCATTTGATGAAAGATAAGTCCTCTCTATCATGGTTTTATTTACTTGTGTATTTATTCTGATGTGGATTTATTTATCTATGAAATTGGTATCTATAATATGCATTCTTGTTGGTTATTGTAGTGCATGACATATGTCTCATTTCTTTATGTTTTAGAATGAATCTTTAACTCTGCATGATAAATTCAAAATTGAGTTTTCTAGTAGTGTGCCCATCCTGTGGGTGGCTGGGTATGTTTTTGTTGCATTAGCGTAGCCTGGTTTGGGGGTGGTTGGGCATGTTACAGATTGGTATCATAGCTTCAGGTTGAAACACCAGACTAGTATGGGTCAGAACTATTGGACATGGTATTATGGTTAAGAATGAATATGTCGTTGAAATATTAAATCTCAGGAGAGATAGCGTTGTAGAGATCGCACATAAGATAGAGTGTCATGTAGATAGAGATCCTTTGTAAAGGATCATAGAATCGTGATCTTTCCCTTTTGAACTCAAGAGAAATCACCACCATGGAATCAAGGAAATCTCGATCATTATATCAGAATGTAGGTGAACAAGGACCATTAGATAAAGGTGAAACCATAGGATGGGAGAGATTAAGTCATAGCCGTCAGATCTAACTTTTCAATCATTAGTCATTGATAGAAGTTGAGTAGGAGATGAAAAACTTTGGAACTTCACTGCTTCAACGATTATGGGAGACAAGAAGAAGCATGAAAATTTAGATGTTGTGAAGTCCTACCAGTCATCCGATCTGATAGGAGGCTCGAGTGAAATCCTAGTCATTAGGCAGGGTCATCTGATAATGACCACTTCAGGAAGTTTAACTATGGGAGAATCAAACCCTTTTAGAAATACTATAAACCAGAGTCCCTGAGTGATGAAGTCCCAAATTCCCATCGACTTTTAGATAAAGGGAAGTACTTTAGAAGTAATTTTTACCATTGGATATAACAATGGTGAAAGGATAATGAAGTTTCAAAACTTTATAACTTCGCCACTCTGGCGATTAATGGAGAATGGGAAAATACCTTAAGTGTCGAAACCACGAAGTGTAAATCCGTCGTCGTAAAATCATGTAGGGCATCAAATATGGAGTAGAGAATGTGGATCATCCATTTTATGGATGAAACATCATAGGCCATGTGGTAGGAGTGCCATGTGAAGACATGTGTCACCCAGATTTAGTACCTTTTGGGCCCCAACCTATTCATTTTTTAGTGACACATGGTACACATGCCATGGGTACACATCACCATAGGTGACATTATCATTCCATGTCATCTCTGGGAGTATGGCCTCTTGGGTGTCCAATGTCTCTACCAACGAAAGTGCCAAAGTCCCGAAGTAACTAATTCATGTATACCATCGATCTAAGATCCCTTCAGGACCTTTCTCAACCATTAGATCGAGTAGTGGAAGGATGGCGTAAGAACTTCAGTAGGTATCACTCCAAGGGATTTGAGTGACTTGGGAGTGGAAATGTCCCAGAGTCTTGGAGTTCAGAAGTCTCAAAGTGATTAAGTATTTTCCATCCCAATTCTTGATTAATCCTTAGTCGTCGGATTAAATAGTGGAAGGATACGGTTAAGTACTTCAGCGGGTATCACTTCGGGGGAGTTAAACAATGTGGGAGTTGAAATGTCTCGGAGTCTTGGAGTGTCGAAATCCAAATATAGTTAAGATTCATCCATCCTAGTACCTGATTAAGTTGTGACCGTTGATCTCATTGAAGCCTCTAGATGGGGCAGGACCGTCCATTCAACAAGATATTAAATCTCGATCGTTCAATTTTCTAGTAGAGTTATTGGAAGGGTTTCTATGAAGTTTAACTTCATGAGAAATAGGAATATTGAAAAGGGATAATAGTCGATGGCCAAAGTTTGGAGGAATTGGTACTAGTGTCAGTCTCATGAAAAGGTAAAGCAGGTCAATTAGAGATGAAAAAGGATCTGGAAGTAACAAATCCCTTAGATATTGTATTCGAGCAAGATCCTATGTATAAGAATACAGAGAAAGGTGCTAAAGAGTGAGTAAGACCGTGGTTTCAATCCGTGGTCACATGAAATTGGTTTTAAGGAAGAATCTATGCATAATTTCAATTATGTATTAGCTAAAGGAGATGTGGAATTTTTCGACAAGATCATGTTGCAAAAGAAAAGAAAAGGAGTTGAAAGTGATTTTTTCAGGAAGCCATAACTTTCATCTCAGATATCGAATTGGGGAAATATTACAGTCATTGGGAAAGATTATTAAGAGTATAATAACATGGAATTGTTATAATATGGAGAATGATAATATATTCTTCATGAATTGAGAAGAAAAAGGAAATGTAGCATTATTTGGAAAAAAAAAAATAATATGCATAATTATAACAAAATGGTTACTTGCACATTTTGCAGAATTAGGGTGGTGTAAACATATCAGTTTATTATAGGAATTCATATTCAATAAATGGAAGAAAGAGAGGGATATTCTAGCCATGATAAAGAGACCAAAGTTCATAATATCAGTGCTAGTAATGTAGAGACAAAATCCAATGAACACCGGGCCAGAGGGGAGCAAGAAACATTGATAGAGATTGTGAGAAGCCTGAAATAAAAGTGCAGAGTTACAAAGAAGAAAATCAGATACTGGTAAGAGAATAAAATAAGATAAAGTCTCAAGTGATGGAATGATTAAATCAGTTACAGAGGTAAACAAAGAATGGATCAAACTCAAAACAGGAGGAAGAGGGAATATGTCATGAAAGAAGAGATGACCGCAGAAGAACTGGTTATTCAAGAATTCCTAGTAGAACTAATGGAAATCACTCAACTCCCTACTCAACAAGGAAATTTTATGCATCTAAATATTCCATAATTATTCCATAGGTGTCTCTTGTTAGGCACCAAAGAAGAAGACATGAATTGGACAGTTTGCAAGGAGATTTGAGGAAGATTAAGCCACCATCCTTTGTTGGTTAAAGAACAAGGGAAGATGATTCTGAGGCATGGTTTCTTGGACTCAATAGGTATTTTCAATTGCATAAATACTCATCAAACCTAGAAGCCATGATTTCCAGATACCATTTACATGGGAAAGCTACTATGTGGTGAGATCGGTTAAAGCAAGTTGAGAACATTAATGAGAGTAAGATCACTTGGAAGCAGTTCATGAAATATTTTTAGAAGGGGTGCCTTTCAGAACACTTCTATGACATGAAAATGTAGGAGTTATTTGAAATTACGTTGGGAAGAATGACCATGGCAAATTATGAAAAAAAGTTCTTGGGGATGCTAAATTATGTACGGTTTATAAAAGATGCGAAGGTGAAAATATAGAGGTTTTTAAGTGGATTTTCATCCTTTTATAAAGAGAAGATTCAATATGATGAACCCAGGAATTTGAATGAGACCATTAGGAAGGTTAAGTACTTGTATGAGAAAGGAAAGGGTAGAGAATCCGTGCATAAATATTGGAAGGATAAGAAGAAGGAGAAATGTGATCAGAGGAGGAAGGGATTCAAACCTCCTTTCAATAGAAATATCCCTACTAAAAATTATCAAGACCAGTATGTTAAGGATGAATTTATTGGCACAGGGGCAGACCCAGGGTTCAACTCTTATGATGCACCAACAAACCCTAACTACTAGCCCTTTCGGAAACACCTGCGAAGCAAATGAAGTCTCACCCAAAGTAGCAATAGGGGGTTGTAGGACATAGGTGTCTACAACCAGAGGAAATGCAAAGTGGATCTAGGACAACAATGCATAACAATCTAATTTTTCTTTATATCACTTAAGCCTACTTCACAAGTTATATCTCATATCTAACACAACGTTGCAATAACAATATAACAGATGGAAAATAACACAACATCAATCAAATAGAACAACAAGATATACATGGTTCACCCTCTCCCTAGGGCTACGTCCACAGAACTGTGTTTCTTGATATATTGTATGAAAACATACAATTCTATCCATTCACTTAGCTTGCAAATCTCTCTCTCTCTTTCTCTCATCTCTCCCT
Source organism: Picea glauca (assembly GCA_000966675.3). Taxonomy (NCBI): domain Eukaryota; kingdom Viridiplantae; phylum Streptophyta; class Pinopsida; order Pinales; family Pinaceae; genus Picea; species Picea glauca. Next base: position 1,468,259 of record JZKD02S0077881.1, on the reverse strand, counting down.
ATGCACCCAACTGCAGGGTTGATCTTTGTACCTAGCTAAATATCTTACAATACAGTCTCAACATTGTTCTCTACAACAATACTCAACAATGAACAACAACAACCATAGTATCAATGAACCAACCTAGAACTCTCTTAGAATCAAAATTCCCAGGTCTTCTAGACCTTTATTTATACATTACATAACAAAGTATAGGTGTCAAAACCATAGATCTAAAACCCTAGGTCAACTTGACCCATGCTTTAAGGGCTTCGCCAGCCTGTCTTTCCTTATTTTCTACGAGGTGCTCCAAATAACTTGTTGATGTCTTCTTCCACTTGTTGAGTTTTCCACAATCCATATTTCTTACTGTTTTGTCATCCTCAATCTTCTCTTCCAATGACTAGCTTTTCCTTCTTTTTCTCTTTCTTTTTTGTTTATTTTCCCACTTTGACCCTTCCTTGGTTTATGTGTCTTCCGCGCAGTTCACACTTTGCCTTTATTCCTTAATATTTGCTTCCTTTCATATCCAAGGGAAAACATGCCCCCAACACTCACATGTGACTCATCCCGAGTCACTACAAGACTAAACCTTATGTTTTACTTCAACTTCAGATTGCGTGGAACAGCTTGTGCTTTTTGCTTGGTCCCTCCCTTCCTTGTGCAAACTATCTTTTCTGTGTCTAGTACCCAGTTTCAACTGCACCTGGTACCTAGAAACTTCTTTCTTGTACTTTTACTTAGAGTTGTGATGTAGTTGGTTGGCATAATACAATTTCAACTGTCTCCCATTTACCAAACCTTCTTTCCATTCTCCATTAAGGGTCCTCAATTGAGTAGCTCCTCCTTCTGTAAGATAGGAAACTTCAAATGGTCCTAGACAATGTGTCCTGAACTTCCCTGGGTTCTTCATGAACTTGTTTTCATATAACAATACCAAATATCCTTGCTTAAATTCTTTTATCCTGATGTGTCTGTCATGATAAGCCTTTTCTCTTTCTTTCTGTACCTGCTGATGGAATCCTACAATAAACTTGTCTTCTTCTAGTTCTAGTAACTATACAAGCCTGTCATGAACAATGCATGTGTCATCCATACCTGTAAATGTTGTGATTCTTAAACTAGGAACCAATTATTCCATAGGTACCACTACTTCCAAGCCATATAGCAACTTAAATGGGGTCTGTGTTGTTAACTTCTTGCAAGTAGTTCTATAGGCCCATAATACTGCTGGAATTCTTAAATCCCAGTCATCTATGTTAACACTACAAATATTAGTCAGTGTTGTCTCCGAGATCTTATTGAAATATTCGACTCTACCATTCTCATGTGGGTGGTATGGAGTACTCTTCTGATGGTGAACTTCAAATTTCTGAGTCAAGGCTTCAATAGTTTTGTTAATGAAATGTGTGCCTTGATCACTCATGAGGATCTTTGGGCATCCAAACCTTGTTATGATATCCTAAAAAATGAATTGTACAGCTATGGATGCACTACAATCCTTAACTGCTCTTTCTTCTGCCCATCTGGTCAAACACTATGTCACAGTGATAATATATCTAGCTCCTATGCACCTTCCTGGTGGGTTAATAGGTCCCACAAATTCAATGGCATAGTTCTCGAATACTTGTAATGTTAATTACGTGCTAAAGGAATATCATATATTCTAGAAGGATTTACTACTCTTTGAAATACATCAAAGGCTCTGTAGTATTCATTAGCATCCTTATGTACACTAGGACACCAGAGGTTAGCTCTGAGAACCTTCTGCATTATTTATTTCCCTGCATAATTTCCTCCCGCGATGCCTTCATGTGCTTCTACCAGAATCAATGGTCTTTCTGCCTCCATAACACATCTCCTCAAGATCTCATCGGGTCCCATGTCATACAACTGTCTAGCTATAAGTTGAAAGTCGGATGCATGGACTACTAGTTATTTCTTTTGAATGACTGTGTATTTGCGAGGTTCCATTCCTATGGACAGGATCTGAGCTATCTTAGTGAATCGATCATTGAATTTCTTGATGGCCAACAACTATGCATTTGGAAGTGTATCCTCCAAACTAGTAGGTTCCTCTCCATGTTCCAACCTGGATAAGTGGCCAGGTCCTTTATTCATTCTTCTTGGCTTAAACACAATATCAAATTCATATTCCTAGAATAGCAGTAGCCATCTGCATATTCTTCCCCCCATCACTAGCTTGTTGACTAAATATTTTAATGACGAGTGATCAATGAAAATATTAAAATGTCCTCCCAACAAATAGTGTCTAAATTTATGCAGTGCATAGACCATAGCCAAGCCTTCTCTTTCAGTCATAATGTAGTTCCTCTCAGTTGTAGAAAGCTTCCTGCTAGCAAAGGCTATAGGGTGTTCAATGCCTCCTGAACCCGGTTGTGCTAAAACTGCTCCTAATGCAATGGATGATGCATCAACATGAACATTGAACTCCTTACTCCAATATGGAAAAACCAAGATTGGTGCAGTGACTTTTTTCTGTTTTAGTGTGTCGAAGCTATGTTGTCATTCTTCTTTCCATTGGAACTTTTTTTCTTTCTTTAGTAGCTTCTCCATATGTGTTGTTATTTGAGCATGACCCTTAATGAACTTTTTGTAGTATCTAGTGTGCCCCAATGCAGTGCGCAGCTGTCTGACCGAAGTAGGGGGAGGTAGATCAACAATGATGGAAATATTGGAAGGATCTATCAACAATACCTTCTTACACACAATATGCCCTAGCAACACTCCAAAGGGTGAAAAGAAAATACACTTTTTTAAATTCAGGGCAATCTGACATTACCTACATTTATCTAACATCAATATTAAACATTCAATATGTTCTTTCAGTAAGCTAAAGATATTCCAATAATCAAAATAAGATTCTAGGCATGTGTGTAGAAATTACTTAAATTATTTGACCACCACCTTGGAAAAGATGGCTGGTGCATTCTTCAAGACAAAGGGCATCAGTGTGTACTAAAAAGAACCCCATTCTATTGCAAATGTGGTATTGTGTCGGTATTCCTTAGCAATTTTGATCCGATGATACCCTAAAAATCCATCTTTGAATGAGTAGAACTCCTTTCCTCCTACATTATCTAGAACTTCATCCGTAAAGGGTGTAGGGAAGGGGTCATGTAGGCATGCATCATTCAGTTTCCTTAGATCTACACAAATCCTGATTTCTCATGTCTTCTTATCTTGGACCACCATAGGGATAATCCATTCAGATTCTTCAAAAGGTTCTATGATTCTTGCTTCTAACATTCTGTCCAATTCAATCCTAAATTTCTACTTATATTTGGGATTTATCCTATAAGGTCTCTTCTTTATAGGTATTTCATCTGGTCTCAAGGGGATCTTCATTTCTCCCATGGGCCCTTTAATGCCCTTCATGTCTGTGAAATTGGTTGGAAACAAGTCCTGATATTCATGTAATAGCTCTGTAATCCTGTTGATAGTAGCATCATCCCAATAGTCTTCCACATTTCCTAGTTGAGGTGCTTTCTTTGTTCCAATATTAACTTGATTTTAATGGGTTGTCCAACAAAGGGTAATTCAATCCCAGGTCCTTCTATGTCTCCGTGACCTTCAGTTTCTGCAATGTTTACATCTCTAGGGTCATCATCCTCATCAAAATTAATATTGTAGAAATCTTGTAGTTGCTGAAGAGGCATAGTCGATTCATCTCCTTCTTGGGTAAAAGGAAGGTTAGGTGCCTCCTCAAAGACCTTATTTCTCATAGTTTGTAAATCCTGGTCTATTGTACGATACTGACTCTCAAATAAGAAGGTAACTATAAAGTTCTGATTCATTTCATACCAGTTTGTAATGATGAGGTGCAATTCTTCATGCAGATACTAGTTGATAGGCGTAGTATCCAAGGTGTTAATGAACTTATGGACCCACTGTTATTTAGGAATGTTTCCCTAGGACTCCTCACAACTTCACATGTGGTCCTTAGGACAACTCTGGCATGTGTAACGAACTTCACATCCTTCAACTTGTTCTGAAAAGCGCACTATCAATAAGGTGCAACACTATGTCCACTCCATGATGTTCTTCTTATGTTCTCCTCACCCTCTAGCTGGTGTGGCTTTAAATGCCTCATCCAATGCCAACATCCTCTATTGTACTAGTACAATTTTCTCAAATTCAGATAGAAATGTCTCTAAGTGATTCAAACCATCAAATGTTGGAAGATTACTTACTTATGTGCATATCCATATAATTGCTCTAGTCAACCTGGCACATCGTCATGTGGAGACTTCATACATCCTATTCTGCCAATTTTCTAATGCCTCTTCTGAATCTGATGAACATGCACTTTCACTTCACCAACTGAGATTTCTATCTATGGTAGGATTAATGTAATCTTGTTGTCTTGTTGTCATCTTGTAAATGTTCTCCAGCTCATATGCCCAGTCTTCTTCCCTGATAGGTTTTTTGTATCTGCGACCTTTGTCTGGATCCAGAGGTGCGATGACTTTAAGGCGATTCCCCTCAAAGTTCATTATTCTCTTGTTTAGGTAAAAAACAGTCGAATTGTTAAAAGCCCAATCAATTCCTAACAGCGTAGGATAAGGACAACTATCATCAACAATTTCAATTACTTTGAAGTCTGCAAATGTCCTTATCCCATCAATGTCTACAAGGACATGCTTCAGTCTTCCAAAGGGGCTCATCACCTATTGATTGGCCATCCTGAGCCTGATAGGAGAGTAAATCAATCTAGGTTTTCCCATTAGTGCCCAAGTCTTCTTTGTCATCACATTGACTTCTGATCCCAAGTTGAAGACCACATATTCCACATCATAGTCTCCAATCTGAGAACTAAGGTGTAATTCCTTGTTTGTCCTTCTCTTTCTAGATACCTGATGTATTGCTTTATTCAACAGAGGATCGACCCTTCCTATCTCATACTGTCTCAACACGTATTGGATCTCTTGTACAACTCTTTCATCCTTAATCAAATTAATGCAAGTACATAATATTTCCATAAGCTTTCTTACCTCTTTTCCTTTCCTAGCAGACTAATCAAATGCCATTGGCATTCCACATTCCCTTATTTTTGGTTGTGCCTTAGATGAAGAGGCTTGTCCTTCTACAAATTATTTCCTTGATTCCTCAAAATTGTGCCTCTCTCTCCTTGGATCAAACAATTGTGCCTTCTCTATAGATTTTTTGATTCTTGATCCTTCTACAGTCTTTCCTAGAGTCACTCTGTCTTCTCTTGTAACAATGCCTCATCTATTAATAAAAACAACTCTAGGGTATTCACCACGAGGTTCTGCTGATATTAATTGTACTTGTTGGTTTCCTCCTCGTCTCTCCTAGAGTTTGGCCAAAAATACTGGACAATATTCGATGACATGATCAAACGAGTTACAATAGTTGCAAGTGGTACAAGGGTTCTGAAAATCCCTTTCCAAGTGTCCTGGCCATGTGCAGATATAATAGATGATTTGTCCTCTACCTCGACCCCTAACTCCACCTCGTCCTCTTCATCTGAATCCACTGCGAGGGTTGCAATTTCCTCTTCCTGGGGAGTTGAATTGTGCAGTGTTTCTTTCTTTCTATGTTTCTCATTGAATTCTATATGTGTCCTTTGATATTTCATGTAACAGATCATAAGCCCTAAAATCCTTCTCATCATGTCCTACAGACTTGCAGAATGTGCAGTAAATATTGGTAGGTGTCTGGAAATATTTTTGCATATAAAATCATTCACTAGGGTGATGTCTCATTCTACATACCTTGCACCAGGTTATAGTATCCTTCTTCAAAGTACTAGGTGCTCCAGAGGCCAAGTATTCATGAAATAGGGGACAATGCTCTTTGTCATGGCCCTATGGCTTACATCTGATACACCATATATCTTCTCTTTTCTCTTTTCCTTTGTCTTTCTTCATATCTTCGATCTGTAAGGATAAACTGGTTAACTAATTTAAGATCTAACTCAAACCTAGGCTAGCTTCTCCTACAAGGGTTGCTTCTAGTTTCATGTCAATCTCTAATTATTCATCCTATGAAGTGACCTTCTATTGCATCAGAGGGACTCTGATATGTGGGAAGAGGGAAGAAATGAACCATTGTTTATTTTGTTTGTCTGGAATCTGAAAACTCAACCGAACTATCAGGGTATTAAACCTCTGATCAAACTCCCAAACAGGTTCAGTGACCTTCTATTTGATCTCTTTCATCTTTGTAATGCACTGTGACTCCGACTTAGGTTTATTGAATTTTTCACTCAAGGAACTCTTGATAGTATTCAGTGGTTTAGGTTGTCCATGTCCTGAAACAAAGTTCATATACCAGTTCAGAGTGCAATCCCTCAAGGTGGTACTAAACTGGGTTCTCTTAATAGCTTCGTTGGTGAATTTCTTAATACTCCATACAACTTTGCATAAGAACCAGTGTTGATCAGGATATTCATATCCATCTCCCCTGATGATCAGTAACCTCATTTCATCTGCCATAGATATTCCTTGGCTTCTTGACTGAGTATGTACTAAACTACTTGTAACAGTAGTCTGATTTCTCTAACTACTCTGATTACTCTAGTTACTTTGGTTACTTAATGCTTCTAAAAAAACAGGAGGAGTGATATTACTTACTTTGATAGTAGGCGTAGTGCCTAAATTTTTTAGTTCTCCTCGGTGAAGTTCTTTGGTCTGTACTTCCTCTGTTCTTATGGATTTTGAATGTTCTTCATCTGTTAGATCTGCTTCTTCTCCACTATAGAATCCCTCGTCTTCATAGTTTTGATTAAATAGGTTCGCAAGAGGACCTCTCTAAACGGTCTCACACTGCGCGTGTGTCTAGCCTCTATTTCACTATCGTTGTATGAATTCTTGAACATTAGATTCATTGTATCTTTGGGATATTATTCTCATGAAAAAACATCTTAATCCTCATCTTTAAAAAGTGTAGGAACTTTCCTCTAGGTCCCTTAAAGAAATACCTCTCTACTTGGCTATACGATTCAACTTTGTTAATGGAAAACTCAGTAATGTACCCTCCAATAGTGCTATCAAACCAAAACTCCATGGACCTAGACACAACATTATCAAATCTCTTGACCTTCTTGATCAACGTTGTTGTCCAAATCACAGGTGGTCTAGATCTGATATCAAACTGGGTATTTTCTAATCTGGCTAACCACTCGTATAAATCTTTATGAATTACTCCAAAGAAAATATCTTGTATGTCGGTGAAGATGTACCTTCCCAACCATTCTTTTGTACTAATGTTAGGATTCTTATTCTGGGCTTCAAAGAAGTCCTTCTCTTGTTCTTCTATCCACTTCTGAGTGTTTTTATTCGATGGGAACTACCTTGACATTTCCTAAAAAAGATCCCAGTCCCAACAATGGAACCATTTTTTGGCACAGGGGAAAACCCAAGGTTCAACTCTTACAGCACAGCAACAAACCATAACTACTGGCCCTTTTAGAAACACCTACAAAGAAGATGTAGTCTCACCTGAAGTAGCAATAGGGAGTTGTAGGACAAAGGTGTCTACAACCAGAGGAAATGAAAAGTGGGTCCAAGACAACAACACACTACAATCTAGTTGTTCTTTACCTCACTTAAGCCTACTTCACAAGTTATATCTCATATCTAACACAATGATGCAATAACAATATAACAGATGGAAAATAACACAACATCAATCACATAGAACAACAAGATATACCTGGTTCACCCTCTCCCTAGGGCTACATACATAGAACTGTGTTTCTTGATATATTATATGAAAACATACAGTTCTATCTGTGCACTTATCTTCCAGATCTCTCTCTCTTTCTCTCATCCCTCCCTGTGCACCCAGTTGCAGGGTTGATCTTCACACCTAGTTGAAGATCTTACAATATAGTCTCAACATTGTTCTCTACAACAATACTCAACAATGAACAAAAAAAACCATAGTATCAATGAAACAACCTAGAACTCTCTTAGAACCAAACCTCCCAGATCTTCTAGACCTTTATTTATGCATTACATAACAAATTCTAGGTGTCAAAACCATATATCCAAAACCCTAGGTCCAAAACCCCAAGTCAACTTGACCTGTGCTTTAAGGGCTTCACCAGCCTATCTTTCCTTCTTTTCCATGAGGTGCTCCAAAGAACTCGTTGATTTCTTCTTCCTCTTGTTGAGTTGTCCATGGTCCATCTTTCTTGTTTCTTTATCATCCTCGATATTCTCTTCCAACAACTAGCTTTTCCTTCTTTTTCTCCTTATATTATGCTTCTTTTTCTCCTTCTTTTCTGCTTCTTTTCCCACTTCGACCCTTCCTTGGTTTATGTGTCTTCCATGCAGTTCACACTTCGCATTTCTTCCTTAATATTTGCTTCCTTTCATATCCAAGGGACAATAGAATCCAAGAGAGAAGACTCCTTGGGAAAAAGGGGAATACCACCCATCCAATGTTGGGGATGCAAATAAGATCACCTGTATAAGGATTTCCCTCATAGAAAGGACAAAGTGAATATCGTGCACAACATAGAAGAGGATACAACAATAGAAGACATGGGAAGAATTTATGCATCCTTATATGATCGAAAAGAAGAGTACCAATACAATATAATAAAGGTGGAAGGTATGATCATTAATCATCATGTTGTTATTTTAATTGATTAAGGAGAAATTCATTGTTACATTGATCCTAAAATAGTGGATAGATTATGTTTGGAGAAAAGTAAGCTTGAAAAATCAATTTTGGTTCAGCTAGCCACTGGAACCAAAAGGAGAATCCATGATATGGTCATAGGTTGTTCCATAAGTCTTAATGGTGTGAATACTAATGTTGACCTAAATATTATACCATTGGGATCTTATGATATTCTACTTGGAATCGATTGGTTGGAAAAGCATCATGATGTCCTATATTGTCATAACAAGAAATTTGCATGTCATGATGAAGAAGGAAAATAGAGCACTATGAAAGGAGTTTCAAGACCCATCTCTATAAGGGAGATTTCAGCCTTACAGCTAAAGAGATGTTTCAGAAAAGGATGTCAATTGTATGCATCCCATGTGGAGGAGATAGAAAAGAAAAAGGGGCCAAGACTTGAAGAATTTTTGGTACTACAATAATTTGAAGATGTATTCCAAGAAATACCCTAGTTTCCACCAAAGAGGGAGATAGATTTCTCTATTCATTTAGTGCCAAGAGTTTCTCTGGTATCAAAAACACCTTACAAAATGAGTACATGAGAATTAAGAGAATTACAAAGGAATTTGGAAGAATTGTTGAAGAAAGTGTACATACGTCCAAGTGTTTCACCTCAGGGATCACCAACACTCTTTGTCAAAAATAAATATGGAACTTTGAGGCTGTGTATTGACTTTCGACACCTGAATAAATCCATTGTAAAGAACAAGTATCCTCTACCCAGAATTAATGACCTCTTTGATCAACTAAGAGGGGAAAATACATTTTCAAAGATAGACTTGAGATCAAGGTCCCATCATGTAAGAATCAAGAAAGAAGACATCAATAAGACAACCTTTAGAACCAGGTATGGGCATTATGAATTTGTAGTCATGCCATTTGGATTGTCCATTGCACCAACTGTCTTTATGTGCTTAATGAATGGCATATTTAGAAATTACTTGGAGAAGTTTGTCATAGTATTCTTGGATGAAATACTTGTCTATTCTAAGTTAGGGGAAGAGTATGAACATCACCTAAGCTTGATATTGCAAGTGTTGAGGGAACATCAGTTGTATTCCAAGCTTAGTAAGTGTTCTTTTTACCAATAATAGATCCATTACTTGGGACACATTATTTTAGAACAAGTTATAGCAGTATATCTAGAGAAGATTGAATCCATTAGAGGATGGCCAACATCCAAGAATGTTTTAGAAGTTATATATTTTATGGGATTAGATGGTTACTATAGAATACTTATAGCAGGGTTTTCTAAGATTTCTCATCTCACCACTTCTTTGCAAAAGAAGGGAATTAAATTTGAATGGACACCTGAGTGTGAAGATAACTTTAATTTGTTGAAATAATTACTTACTAGTTGATCCAGGGGATCAAATTTTGCTCAAAATTCAAAGTGCTCAAAATTGCTTCAAATCGAACGGGTGCGTAGGCATCATCGTCACGAACCCAACACAACTCGTTTGGGTTCAAATGAACGTCAGATGAGAGAGATATTGCATTCTATTCAAATCGTCAAATAGACAAAACAAATGTGCTGATTGTATAGTCCGTATGGATGATGACGTGGCAGAGCCATACGACACATGGTAGGGCTGAGTTAGAAGTGCCGTATGACATGTGGCAGGTGTTGGTTGGAAATTGGACAACGAATTGTTTCTTGACATGTGGCTTGTTTGTGGTGAATGGGATGGTGACACGTGGCCCAATCAATGGCCACCATGTGTCACCTAGATAGTGGTTTAAAACTTATGAAGTCGACAGGACTCGACCCCGTGACCTCTGGGGCAAGGGGAAGAGCTTTGGGAAGGGTCATCCAACCGATGTGCCCACCTATGGTTCTTAATATATATATATATGTTAAACAATTTATTTGAATTGCAATTGATTTGAAATGGGGGCACGGTCCGGGCCGGGGCTAAGCCCCTACCCCCAGTCATATGTATATGTCATGTAACCACCGGTGCACACACGCATTCCAACCCTTTTTCCATATGTTTTAAAATGTGGCCCCTTTTTTATGAGCGCGTGGTCACATGGTGACTCATATGCCCATGGGTTTTGGCGGTTAGGGGCTAGGCACGCCCTAACTGTCCTACAGTTTGCACCATTTTACGGTTGCATCTAGTGCTAGGTTTTAACAAAATTATGCATGTCGAGGATAGGTTGAGGAGACAGAGGTGCATTTTGGTGATCTAGAGACATCAAGTTTGAAGGGGAACTTCCAGGAAGCCTATCTTCTTCAATTTTTGGCCAAACAAGGTGCCGAAAAAGCCCAGCTAGGGGTTTTTGGACGTTCTGAAGCCATTGGAGCCATCTATTTGGCATTTTGAGCATTTTAAAGAACATATTTTATCACTTTGAGAAAATAACACAAAATATCCATTGGAAGTTGGACCAGGAGATGTAGCCCAAGAGAGGGGTGAACTCCTTTATCATTTGTTGTGTTATGTGTTTTCTGTTCACTATTATTTGTTTTTTATTATATGCATATTGAATATGTAATTTCTATAAAAGTTGTGTTTTCAAAATTGATCCATTTGCATAAGAACACTTGAATTAAAACTTCCAAATATTTTCAAGAATACAAGTCTTTATCATTTTTAGATCAAGTTGGTATCAGAGCATAGGTTTTTGAAGGCTTGATTATTTGCAAGTGTTTTGTTTTTTGATGCTCACAAGGTTGAAACTCACAAGAGGAGAAGGTCAACTTGTAGAGC
>JZKD02S0077881.1:1425776-1454094 GCA_000966675.3 Picea glauca | reverse complement strand
TCAAACATCGCCATTTGAAGCATGTTTTGGCTATTTTCCCAAATCTCCTTTATATTTTATCTTTGGGAAGGATATTGCTATTGATGGTCAATATGACATTGATAGGGTAGAAAAGTTCATTTAACAAATTCAGTCGATACATCAATGGTACAAGAGCAGTTGGAAAAGAGTCAAGCCAAGTACAAGACGAGACAGGACAAGCATCATGTTGATCACAGTTTCCAAGTTGGAGATGAAGTTTGGATTTACATTAGTAAGGAGAGGCTTAAAGGAGAAGGTAAAAAACTGAAACCAATTTGATATGGTCCTTCCAAGATTCTTGACAAGATTGGTAACAATGCCTTTCGTTTAGATTTGCCTCCTTATATGCAAATGTATGTAGTTGTTAATGTTGAGAATTTGAAATTGTATGAGCCTCCTTTGATTGATGATCAAGGAGAAAATGTTTAGATTCATTATATAGATGATTTATCCCCAGAATATCTTACAGAACTGCATGAAGACACAATCCTTAACAGGAGAATGAGGACTTCAAAATGAGGAAATGTGGAATATCTTCAAATTGGCCTTAAAGGCACAAATCCAAGAAAAGCCAAGTGGATTGGGGTTGGAAAGGTGAGGGAACTATACCCTCATCTTCAGATAGACTGAAAATAGTCTTTTGGAGGTCCAAGAGCTTTCCAATGGGGAGGTGTGATCCAAGGGATCAAATTTTGCTCAAAATTCAAAGTGCTCGAAATCGCTTCAAATCGAATGGGTGCATAGGTCTCGTCGTCACGAACCCAACACAACTCATTTGGGTTCAAATCGTATGAGAGAGATATCATGTTCTATTCAAATCGTCAAATAGGAAAAAAAATGTGTTGACTGTATAGTCTGTATGGATGCTAATGTGGCAGAGCCGTATGACACGTGGCAGGGTTGAGTTGGCAAGGCTGTACAACATGTGGAAGGTGTTGGTTGGTAGTTGGACGACGAATCATTTCTTGACATGTGGCTTGTTTGTGGCGAATGGGATGGCGATAAGTGGCCCAATCAATGGTTGCCACATGTCACCTCAACAGTGGTTTAAAACTTATGAAGTTGACAAGACTCGACCCCGCGACCTCCAGGGCAAGGGGAAGAGCTTTGGGAAGGGTCACCCAACCGATGCGCCCACCTATGGTTCTTAATATATATATGTTAAACAATTTATTTGAATTGCAATTGATTTGAAATGGGGGCGCGGTCCGGTCTGGGGATAAGCCCCGACCCTCGGTCATATGTATATGTCATGTAACCACCGGAGCGTGTGTGCGTTTCAACCCTTTTTCCATATGTTTTAAAATGTGGCCCCTTTTTGTATGAGCGCGCGGTCACATGGTGACTCATATGCCCACGATTTTTTGCGGTTAGGGGCTAGGCGCGCCCTAACCGTCCTACAGTTCGCACCATTTTGTGGTTGCACCCGGTGCTAGGTTTTAACACAAATATGCACTTCGTGGCTAGGTTGAGGAGACAGAGGTTCATTTTGGTCATCCAGAGACAACAAGTTTGAAGGGGAACTTCCAGGAAGCCTATCTTCTTCAATTTTTGGCCAAACAAGGTGCTGAAAAAGCCTAGCTAGGGGTTTTTGGATGTTCTGAAGCCATTGGAGCCATATATTTGGAATTTTGAGCATTGTAAAGCACATATTTTAGCACTTTTTTCAAATAACACAAAAGATCCATTGGAATCTGGACCAGGAGATGTAGCCCAAGAGAGGGGTGAACTCCTTTATCATTTGTTGTGTTATGTGTTTTCTGTTCACTGTTATTTGTTGTTGATTATATGCATCTTGAATATGTAATTTCTATAAAAGTTGTGTTTGCAAAATTGATCCATTTGCATAAGAACACTTGAATTAAAACTTGCAAATATTTTCAAGAATACAAGTCTTTATCATTTTTTAGATCACTAGTGCACCTGTTTTAAATATTACTGACCCAAATGAAAGTTTTGTGGTATGTACAGATGCATGAAAGGAAGGAATTGGTGGAGTCCTCACTCAAAATGGACATGTAATTGGTTATGAGTCCAGAAATATTAAAGAACATGAGAGGAAATATGCCACACATGACTTGGAACTTGCTACCATTGTTCACGCATTGAATATTTGGAGGCATTATCTCAAGGGGAAGATATTTTAATTAAGAAAAAACCACAGTGGTCTGAAATATATTTTTAAACAACCAACTTTGAATGCCAAGAAAACAAGATGGATGGAATTTTTAGGTGAATACGATTTTGACATCAAGCATATCAAAGGAAAATAAAATAAATTTGTCGGTACACTTAGTAGAAGAGTACATCTCATGCATGCTACAGTTGTTAGTACGCATCAATCATATTTAAAGAGAATAATATTAGATGTTGTCGTTACAGATCATCATTACCTAGATGTAAAAGAAATATTACAACAGGAAAATGTACAACACAAAATTAAATAATATGAGATGGAAGAATATGGATTACTTATGCATAAAAATAGAATGTATGTTTCTAGTTTCAGGGAACTTAGGAATTTGGTATTAAAAAAAAAACATAATGTTCCATATGCCGGACATCCCAATTATCATAAAAAAATTGCAGAAGTAAAAAGCCAATTCTTTTGGCCAAGAATTAAAAGAGTTGTTGTTGATTACATTGCTATATGTATGGAATGTTAGAGAGTGAAGGATGAGCATAGGCACCCAACATGTTTTTTATAACCATTACCAATTCCTGAGAATAAATGGGAAGTGGTAACCCTTGATTTTATAACAAAATTTCCCAAGACAACAAGACAACATGATTCAATCATGGTCGTGGTTGATAAATTTACAAAGTATGCTCATTTTTTTCCTGTAAAATTGACCCATACAACATATAATATTGCAAAAAATTGCATGAGGGAGATTGCTAGGTTGCATGGGATACCTAAGGAAATTTTCTCACACAAAGATACAAAGTTTACTTCAAATTTATGAAGGGGATTGTTCAAAGGATTTGGTACAAATCTGAACTTTATCACATCATACCATCCACAGTCAGATGGGAATATAGAGAGAGTCAACCAAGTAATTGAAGACATGTTGAGAATGTATGTGATGGATATGCCATCTAAGTGGGACGATTACTTGCACTTGGTTGAGTTTTCCTATAATAATGGGTATCAAGATTCATTGAAAATGAGCCCATTTGAAGCGTTGTAGGGTAGGAAATGAAATACTCCAGTGAGTTAGGACAACCCAACAGAATGAGTGGTACTTGGACCAGAATTTCTCAAGGATATTAAAGACCAGATGGTTAGAATAAAGAAAAATTTAAAGACAGCTCAAGATAGATAGACAATTTATGCAGATAAGAACATGACAACTAGAGAATTTAAAGTGGGGGAGCATGTGATTTTAAAAGTGAATCCCAAGAAGAGATATTTGAAGTTGGGTAGTTGTACAAAGCTAGCATCCATATTTTGTGGTCCAATTGGGATATTGGATAAAATAGGGCCAGTTGTGTTATCACTCCAAGAAACTCTTTGAAGTTGTAAGTCAAAGATGCTTGGTAACTTAAAGTAAACTTGTTTTTGTGTTTTTGTATGTGTAGATCAATGGGATAAATCAACTACAATATGGTATCCATATAGTCAAAATGAATAATCAAAGAAACCAATGCCCTCAAGGATCAATAATAAGATAATAGATTTAAGTGGGTGAAGAAGATAGTGCTTATAAACCAGATACACAATGATGGGTTTAATAAACAATGTAAGAAAATATTAATCAAGTTATGCACTGACTATTGAGATGATAGTCATTTTGCAGTTAGAACAACTTGAATAAGAGTACAGAAGAAGGGTCGAAATCTGACATTAATAGAGAGAGAAACTTGTTATCTGTATTATCATATGAAAAGTCTGTTACAAAGGTATAGTTCCTATATCCAAAATCGAACCCATATGCCTCTTACATATATGAGCTTAAATAATCTTTACAAATTATTTTCAATATCCTCAAAAGATGGATCTGATATCCTCTTTTCTTATCTCAAATTTGAAATTGTGAGGTGGCTGGAAAAGATAGAAAATTATGGAAAAATGTTGCTCCAGGATTCACCTATATCCTCCAAATCAAAATATATATTGGGAAGCTGAGAGAGGTTATTGAATATCAGTCCGTTCTTATGAAAAAAATCCTTTAGTTTCTAAAAATAGTATTCCAACTCATCATAATATGTCCTTAACGACAAGGACTAAAACAGGAAAAACAGAGTATTTAATTTTTGGAAATATGGTGCTCAAAGATTGACCTATATTTCACAAATCACAATAGATCTTGGAAAAATAAGAGAGGTTATTGAATTTACACCGATTATTATGAAAAACCGCCTTTGGTTTCAAAAACAACTCTTCTAGATGATCATAATATGTCTCCCAAGAAGGTGACTAAAACAAGAAAATCCAGATTTTCCAAATCTAGTCATATTCCTACATTTTAGGATTTGATCTCTAGAATATTTCTATTAATCAAATGAAGTGAAAAATGCACTCATGGATTATATTTGATAATATATATGATTATTCATCATCATCTTCTCCTTAATAAACTGAACCAAGTCGAATTTGACCTTTTGACCAAATTAATACATTTTGGAAAATTTCTAAAAATGATGCCTCATCTTGTGGGGAACTTTTGACTTCCTTCCTGAGTTCTAAATGAAGATATGAAAGTACCATTGGAAATATTAGTATTTATATTTGTCAATAAACTATTTGAGCGTGTAAAATAGACTCTCCATGGCTCAACAAATTGATTTTTCCCAAGGAAGTTTATCAGCTGAAAAACCTACACTTTCACTAGCTCACTACACTGTGAAAACAGTCATTTAGCCGGTGAAAAGGGAGACTTTCACCGGATTACTACACTGTGAAAAATTCATTTAGCTGTTGAAAGCTAAAATTTTCTTCTTGGTATATTTTGAGATGCCACATCATTTTTTCATTGGGTAATAAGATTTAAAGCCAATCTTATATACTTTAAAACTTAAAGATTTATAAATAAATCTTTACCTTATTAGCATCTTATGACATGATATCAAAACAAATTTCAAAATGAATTATTTGATCGCTAACAGCTGGCTCCAACTAGGATGGAGACCTCCCTGTGAGGCTTCCAAGAACCTGGCAGACCTTGTGCCTTTAGTATTGGGCATGGAGTCATTTAGCCTTTACGATTTATCCTCTAAAAACCTATAGCAAACATGTAGCCTGCTTGTTTATTCATTAAATCAATCAACTGAAAATAATCAAGTTGCTTGTTTCCCTTAGAGATCTCAATGCTAAAAACAGATTGCTTAATCTCCATCTGAGAAGAAAGCATGATGAACTGTTGATATGGACTTTTCATCTCATCATATTTCTCTCCATATCTACTGTAATCTTCCTGTGTCTGCAAATCAGAAAAATGTGGGCTAATCTCACTTATTTCAACAAACATTGGATCAATGGAAAGTTGATCATCTCCATGTGTAGCTAACGAAACCAATTCTTCAGATTCATTAAAATAAAAAATAGAGGTAATACAAAATCTTTCATCTCTTCATTACTCTTTTCTAATTCATGTTTATGAGGAAGCACATCACAACGAATATCATTTGAAAACTGATGTAGATTGTGAGGAAAAGATTCTTCTCTATTTATATCTTCAACTTTAGAATGTAATTCATATTTCTCACAACAATTATCAAATAAGGACTCATATAAAAAGAACTTGCTTTCTAATTCCTTTCACATAAGTGGTCCTCCTCGCTTTCTTCCCATCATGCAATAATCACAGGTTGATCTGTACATGGTTAACATAGAGAACTTTTCTAAATGGAGAAGGTGTTGGCGCTGGTGAAAATGATCCTGTGTCTGGATGTAATAATGATCAAATCATTCACCACTCTTAAAACTATCCTCCGTCTTCCACATGGAATATATGAACAAATCCATCATCATATTCCACTAAGACATGGTGAAAACATGTAACTGTTCCCATGCCTGTATTTAAATTGCCATCATGATTACATGACATGTGTACAATATGTCTTTTCGGGTTCTTAAGGCACTGGAGAAAAAACTTGTGTTAACACTTTCACCAGCTCGCTTGCTGCTAGGAGTACACTTTAGCCATTGAAACCTGAGGCTTTCACCAACTAACTTCAACTTCAAAACAGATGTTAGCTATTGAAAATCTTTTTCTTGATTTTTTGAAAATATCTTTTGACAATCGATTTATTATAAGAAATAACAAAATATATCTTATACTTTGATACTTGAATTTCTAAAAAAATTATATGGAACTCTATTTATGACCATGCCATCACTAAAAATGAAACAAACTGACTGGTTCATTTTTCGAGATAACATCTGTCTTTTTTCACCTAATCCTCTGCTAAACTGAAAACTGTATGTAGTTTGTTGTAGCTTGCCTACTTATTTCAGAAATCAACAATTGAACGTGATCTAGCTGCTCGTATGAGGAGCTTATTCTCACACCTACTCCTACTTCTAATCAGTAGGGGCAAACTGATCAAGTAAAACTAAATCTCCAATGTAGCCAAGAAAGAAATTGATTTACTAGTAACCTCCTTGATCTGAATCCGAAAAAGAAAGGAAACCATAGCATGTAGAAATATAGTTTGAAAATATGGCAGAACCAACCATCATCTGACAAAAATATATTGACTTTTATGCTGCTCATAAACTCCAAATAGTTAGCAATAGGGTCAATAAAGCCCCAAGGAAATACCTCCCTTTGCTACTATTCCAACTGAAAGTTGAAATTATGCTGGTTGTTTCCTTCACTGATGTCAATGATGAATGTAGATTGTTCTTCTTCTATAGGAAGAAAATACAAGAACAACTGATGATCTGAATCTTTCTGCTGAAAAGAAGAACTAGATGCAATTTGAGTAAACAATAAGTCTTCAAAAACCTTAACATCTTCTTCCTCATCACTGTATTGGTCAGATATAGGAGTATTAAGGTAAGATCCTAATGACAGAGATGAAGCTTCTTGAAAAGAAGGATCAACAATAAAATCTTGAAACAGATCCGAAAAAATATCACCTTGCTCTTTATGGTTACTGCAACTTCCCTGGATCTGCAAATTTGGAAAATGTGGGCTGCCCTCAACATCTACTGCAGATTTGAAACTGCACCATGATTGTCATAAAGTGGATCAACAATACCTCGATCACAATAAGAGGTATCCTCAACTGATGTATATTCTTGTTCTTTGACATCAGAAAAATAGACATATTGATCTTCATTATTATTTAAAACAATAGACACATCGGATATGACATCAGATGCTTCTATATCACTGTTATCAAAATTAATATCATTGAGCATCTCTTTATCTTCATGGTAAATACTATCTTCTGCAATAGAAGATTTATCACTAATTTGATTTTTGTGACAAGCCAAATCTTCATGACATAAAGAAAACTCTTCAAAACATCCTTCAAAAATATGGTCAACTGAAAAATAATATTTACAAAAGAAATTAAAAGCTGCATGAAAACCAACCAAAGATCTAACACTTGCATCCAGAAGAGACTGCCACCAGTCAAGAGAAATCCCCTCTAATGAATACCTAAGAAGTTTAATCTGAACATCTTCATGTATGATCTGGAGCCGATGAATAAACTCATGAAAATCCAGCAAATGTTCAGCTGGTACTTCCCATTCTTCTCTTCAAAATCTGGGAAGGCTGTGTTCCCATTCATATCTACTAGGTACAGGATGAAGGTAGCCAAAAATACTTGAGAAATTGCAAAATGCATACCTCTTGTTCATTTCATACCAGTGGAGTCACCATTAGATTTCTGAACAATAGAGTCGCCACTGAATCTTCCTTCATGGAGTCGCCAAATATATTATTACAACTTATTCATGTCTAGACTTTTTCTATCATCAAAGCTATATCTTGTCGTGTCCCAAGGAAGTTGAGCTTCAATCTCCTCTCCCTCACAACGACGCCAATTTTTTATCACTCCAAGAAACTCTTTGAGGTTTTAAGTCAAAGATGCTTGGTAACTTAAAGTAAACTTTTTTTTGTGTTTTTTTATGTGTGGATCAATGGGATAACTCAACTACAATATGGTATCCAGATAGTCAAACTGAATAATCAAATAAACCAATGCTCTCAAGGATAAATAATTAGATAATAGATTTAAGTGGGTGAAGAAGATAGTGCTTATAAACCAGATACACAATGATGGGTTTAATAAACAATGTAAGAAAATATTAATCAAGTTATGAACTGACTAATGAGATGACAATCACTTTTCATTTATAACAACTTGAATAAGGGTACAGAAGAAGGGTGGAAATCTAACATTAATAGAGAGAGAAACGTGTGATCTGTATTATCATATGAAAAGTATGTTACAAAGGTATAGTTCCTGTATCCAAAATCTAACCCATATGACTCTTACATATATGACCTTAAATAATATTTAAAAATTATTTTCAAGATCCTCAAAAGATGGATTTGATATCCTCTTTTCTTATCTGAAATTCGAAATTGTGAGGTGGCTGAAAAAGATAGAAATTTCTGGAAAAATGTTGCTCCAAGATTCATCTATATCCTCCAAATCCCAATATATCTTGGGAAACTGAGAGAGGTTATTGAATATCAATCCATTCTTATGAAAAAATTCCTTTAGTTTCTAAAAATAGTATTCCAACTCATCAGAATATGTCCTTAAAGACAATGACTAAAACAGGAAAAACAAAGTATTTAATTTATGGAAATATGGTGCTCAAATATTGACCTATATTTCACAAATAAAAATAGATATTGGAAAAATGAGTGAGGTTATTGAATATACACCCGTTATTATGAAAAAAATCCTTTTGTTTCGAAAAATACACTTCTAGATGATCAAAATCTGTCTCCCAAGAAGGTGACTAAAACAAGAAAATCCAGATTTTCCAAATCTAGTCATATTCCTACATTTTAGGATTTGATCTCTAGAATATTTTTTTTGATAAAATGAAGTGCCACCTACACTCATGGATGATATATTATAATATATATGATTAGTCATCATCATCTTCTCCTTAATAAATTCAACCAAGTTGAATTTGACCTTTTGACCAAAATAATACATTTTGGAAAATTTCTAAAAATGATGCCTCATCTTGTGGGGAACTTTTGATTGCCTTCCTGAGTTCTAAATGAAGATATGAAAGTACCATTGGAAATATTAGGATGTCTAGTTGTAAATCAACTATTTGAGCATGTAAAATGGACTCTCCACAACTTAGCAAATTGATTTTTCCCAAGGCAGATTATTAGCTGAAAAAACTGCACTTTCACCAGCTCACTACATTGTGAAAACAATCATTTAGCCGGTGAAAAGGGATACTTTCACTGGCTTACTACACTATGAAAAAGTCATTTAACTGGTGAAAGCTAAAATTTGCTTCTTGGTATATTTTGAGATGCCACATCATTTTTTCATTGGGTAATAAGATTTAAAGCCAATCTTATATACTTTAAAACTTAAAGATTTATAAATAAATCTTTACCTTATTATCATCTTATGATATGATATCAAAACAAATTTCAGAATGAATTATTGGATCGCTAACAAGTTTCATACGTGTTTTCATTTCCTTCTTCCATGAATGTGCATAATGTATTTCATGTCTCTTTGCTAAAAAATTGTGTACATGATCCTAACCATGTTATTAACTGACATCTGATTCAGGTAGATACAGAGGAAGGATTCCAGGTCCAACCAATGTGAATATTGGACATAAAAGTCAAAATGCTCTAGAATCAAGTCATAGAGATGGTAAAATTCCACTGGGTCTATTACGGTCTTGAGGATGCTACTTGAGAGCATGAAGATTCCATGTGAGCAGAGTATCTGCAACTTTTTGAATAAATTTTGAAATTTTTGTTTTTGTTTTGTATATGCACTAAGGACAGTACCAAAATAAGGGGGAGGGAAATGTAATACCCTAGTTTTGAACCCCATATGAAATAATCTATTTTTTTAATGAAAGGCTAGAGTTCCCAAACAATTAAAAGAGGCTATTGTTCTTAGGAAATGTAATGTTTTGATCATTATTAATAATAAATACATCACTGGATGCTAGACAAACAAGGACAAGAGTTATAGAGGTCTGTGATTCCACAAGAGAGGGGGGCTTGATGGGCTAAGTATTTATTTTATATTTTATTTACCCATTTTTGTTTTAATGGAGAATAACAACTACATGAGCTTGTTGGGTAGAAGACCATGTGGTTCCTTAATTCCAAGAAATACATAAACCCATCGTTGGTCTGTTGTGGGGGTTGGTTATTCTTCACTCACTCACTCATTGTTCATTGTTCACACCTTTTATTATGTTCTCTCTCCACTCATTCTTTCACCCACTTGTATTTCCTCATTCATTTTTTGGCTTGGGAAAGGAAAACAAATTGTTGGAGAGGAGCCATGGTTTTACTGGGTGTAAATATTGCTGGTGTATTCCAGCCATGAATTAATGCCTGCATATCTGAGATTCTTTGGCATGTGTTTAGTTTTACTCATAGCTAGAAATCCTAAAGATTCCCAGCATGGAGATTCTTGACCAAATGAACTGGAGCCATGGAAGGAGATGGACAGCCTGAGGGACTGTGTGGAAGAGAAGGGGGTCCATTCTCTTGGGTTGTGTAGGTTGGCTAGAAGAGATTTGTTGTACTTTGGATTTTTGTGGGTGTTGAAAATCTTGTGAGAGCTTGAATTTTGACTGGTTTGGGAAGCCGAGTGACACTCTCGAACCATCCTTGTAGATTCATAGCCCTGGCTCGGGGGTGACATTGTTGTTGAGACTTGGAACAACAATGTCTACAGTTGGGTGGAACGTCCTTGGTCTGCAACCAGTTGGTGATTCATTTCATGAAAGATAAGTGCTCTTTGTCATGGTTTTATTTACCTGTGTATTTATTCCACTTTTTATTTATTGATCTATTAAATTCGTATCTATAATATGCATGCTTTTTGGTTATTTTTGTCTCATTTATTTATGTTGTAGCATGAATATTTAACTCTGCATGTGAATAGTTCATGCATATTCATTAATTATAAATTTAGTCGAATTCGAGATAAGTTCAAAAGTGAGTTTTATGGTAGTGTGCCCAGCCTGTGGGTGGTTGGGTATGTTGTCGTTGCAATAGACTAGCCCAACCTGGGGATGGTTGGGTATGTTATAAATCCCGACAGGAGATTCTAAAAGAGAACATTGCATCCACATCAATTTTGCAAAAAACTCAGGATCCACCAATGTACGAGATTCCATCTTCAATGAATCACACCTGCAAAGAACAACCTTGAGAGAAAGTAATTAACATACAAAATTTTTTGCAATCTTGTATCAAGTTATTGAATGATCCATCATCCATTAAGGTCTTACATAATTTTATAGAAATATGCAACACAGAAGTAGAAGGGAAGTTAGAACAAAATACAGTCAATCATCTCCATACAAGAAGAAGAACAAGTAGGGAATTTAGTTTAAATGCCAACATTGGGAGTTTCAATATGGGAGATATTATACTTGATTTAGGCTTTGAAGTAAGTGTTTTACATAAGAAGACATGGAAGTGTATGAGAGAACCCACATTATGATATTCACCTGTCTAGTTGAAATTGGAAAATCATCATAGAGTGTTACCAATTGGCAGACTTAAAGCTGTGACACTTGACTTGGATGGAGTGCGCACTATGGTAGATTTTTAAGTTATATAAATAGTGGATGGAATGAAACCCTACCTAGCATTACTTGGACTAGACTGGGAATTTGATAACTAGGCTGTGATCAACCTGAAGACACAGAAAATGACTTTTGAATTAGGCGAATATAGAGTGATTGCACCATTGGATCCTTCAGAAGGAGAAAGGTTTCTAGAGGCAACATGCCTATACTTGGAAGAAATAAATCGGTTATATAGGAATACCCCGTGAGAAAAATATTATGTCAACTCAAATGCATATGGGGTACTCAGCTGAAGAAGAATTACATCGTGTGCCTCAAACTCAGACATAGGTTTGGAGAATTGCTAGCAAAGACTACTTGAAGTCTCCATAAGGACGTGCATAAGAATCGACTACACAGTAAGGTGGGTTGGTACAGAGATAATGGAACCTCCCACTTTTCATGGTTTAAACGACTTAGAGGAATTATTGATGAATTATGAGGAAGAAGTTTTGGAAAATCATAGGTTGTTATCCCTGGATATTGCACTCAAGGAAACACCTACTATATGGTGGGGCATGCATAAGGAAACAATTCAAGAGTGATATCAGTGTAAAAGTCTATTGCACATTATATTTGGCTCAGAACAGGGGAGCACTACACTACAAAAGTATGATGGGTGAGGAAGGCTAACTGAGCACATAGAGAAATTGAAAACAAAATGGAGGTTGACACCACCAGAGGAATGAACTCATTAATTTATTCATACATTGGAAGGGATACCAACGAATTGGTATGTTGACCAGGAGACGTGTAGAGGAAATACAGAATGGAAAACATTACAAAAAAATTTGTAGTAACTTTCTTATTTGAGCATGTGAACCCTAATATTGATTCATCTCTGAAGTGGATACAGGTAATGATACTTTTTGAGGAACTTGAGGTGGAAATCATAACAGAATATCAACAGTAGAATAAACAAACAGTCAAGGACTTACTCTCATTTTATCATGTCGTATAGGAAGCACCATATGAATATGATTCACGCAACATTTATATCACATAGGTTGAATCTGAGAGAGAGGTGTAAGTTCCATCTCTGGAATCAGAGGAATTTTCTACACCATTTAAGGTCAAGAAATTTAACATTGGGACCAAAGAAAACCCTAAAATGGATAGCATTGGAGAGTATTGGGATGAGCAGACATTAGAAAGGATAACAGAGTTACTACGTGAATACAATGACTTGTTTATAGCAACCTTTACAGAGATGAAATGAATAGAAGGTGAGCTAGGTGAGATGAATATACCCCTAAAACTAGATGTTAGACCTGTTAGGCAGAGACCTTATAGGATGAACCCAGTGTATAATAAAAAAGTGAAAGAAGAAATTGACTGAATGCTAGAAGTTAATATCATAGAGCCAGTGGAGGAATCTGAATGGATTAGTCCCATGGTAGTCCAAGAAAATAAGCAAGGGGGAATAAGGATTTGTGTATATTTGAGGAAATTGAATGATGCTTTCTTACATGATCCTTTCCTTACCCCTTTTACAGATGAGGTATTAGAAAATGTGGGAGGCAGGAAGCATATTCATTCACAGATGGATTCTTAGGTTATCATCGATCAAAATAGTTCCATAGGATAGGCATAAGACTACATTTGATACAAAATGGGGATCCTATTAGTATACATTTATGCCCTTTGGATTGAAGAATGAACTAACTATATTTTCAAGTGTGGTCATAGATTCTTTTAAATAGTTCATACATCAATACTTAGAGGTTTATATAGATGAGTGGATTATTTTTAGTCTATTGAAATATCATGTAAAAGTCCTACGACTAATGTTGAAAATATGCAGGCAGTGTCAGATCTCATTAAACATCAAGAAACACATCATCAACACACCTTTTGGTATACTTTTAGGACATATGGTCTACAGATAGGGTTTACTGGTTGAACCTTATAATATTGTTGTAATTGTGAACTTACCACCACCAAATTCAGTGCACGAGTTAAGAGCCACACTTGGAAATACAGGGTACTACAGGAAGGTTATCAAGCGGTATGTGCAGATTATTGTGTTGATGGAAACGTTGTTGAAGAAGGATGCCAAATTTCAATGGAATCGGGATTGTTAGAAGGGATTGGATAATTTAAAGGAAAATATGGTGACAACACCTATCTTAGTGTTTCCATATTGAAAAGACATTTCATGTGCATGTAGATGCATCAACAATAACACTTGGAGAAATATTGGTGAAACCAAGAGAAGGTGACTTAAATCATCTTATAGCCTTTGAAAGCATGAATTTGTCTGAATCGGAGAATAATTACAATGAAACAGAAAGAGAAGGCATAGCCATGGTGTATGAACTACATAAATTTAGAAATTATTTATTGGTAAATCATTTTAAAATGTTCATAGATCATTATTCCCTCAAATATCTAATCAACAAGTCGGTGTTGGGGGGAGGATCTGTAGATGGATATTATTGTTCCAAGAATTTAATTTTGAAGTAATATTTAAACGAAGGAAACTTAATGCAGGACCAGATCACTTGTCAAGGGTAACCAATGGAGAAGAAACTACAAACTTGAAAGATAACTTGATGCACAATTATTTTCAGTATAGTTAGTTGATGAGTACTGTGTTGATATAATTTAATTCATGAGTATAGGAGTTGCACGAAAGGATTTTAGTACTGTAAAGAAGAATAATATGGTAGTTAGATATGAAAACTATCAACTAATTGCAGGTCATTTATACAAGCTAGGCACAGATGTCATTTTGAGAAGGTGTGTATTGGAACATGAATGACTCATAGTTGTAGCAGAATATCATGAAGGTATAGTTGGAGGATACTATGCAGGAAAGGATACCACATAGAAGGTATTGCGTGCAGTTTTATGCTGGCCAACATTTCATAAATATGCAAAATAATATTTCCATAATTGTGATTTTTATCAGAGAGTGGGAAAACCCAACATGAGGGATGAGATGCCCCTAAGACCCCAAGTAACTCTTCAATTGTTTGACAAGTGGGAAATAGAATTTGTCGGATGTATTAATACACCAACAAGAAGGTCGGGAACTAGATACATTATTACTATGACATAATACTTAACTAGATGGGTAGAAGCAACACTAGTCAAGGATTGCAGCACAGAGACAACAACACACTTCTTATTTGAGCAGGTGATTACAAGATTCGGATGTCCCAGGAATATGATGAGTGACAAGGAACCCATTTTATTAATAGTACCATCCAAGCAATGACTGAGGAATTTGAATTCTAACACCATAAGAGTACACCATATCATCCTCAGGTGAATGGGATAGTAGAATCTTTCAACAAGATTCTAGAGAATGCATTGACAAAGATCTGTAATGTAAACATAGATGACTAGGATTTGAAAATACCAGTAGTATTATGGGAATATGGGACTACATGTAAGGAGTTGACAGGATAGACACCATTCATATTGGTGTATGGACAAGAAGTAGTGCTTCCATTCGAATTTTTGGTACTTAGTTTACGCGTAGCAGCAATTACTAATATGAAAGAAAGAGGCACATTAGAAGAGAGGTTAAGTCAACTAATGGAACTGGAAGAAGATAGGATTTTGGCAGTATTCCACCAAGAATTTTAGAAAGAAAGGGACAAAGCCCGACATGATAGACACATCAAGAAGAAGATAATTAAGGAGGGAGATCTAGTTCTCCTCTATGACAACAAATTTTTGCAACATCTTGGTAAATTCATAATGAATTGGATAAGGCCATATGAAGTGAAGTATGTCATGGATGGAGGATTTGTGCATCTAAAGGACTTGACAAGAACATAATTGCAAGGAATGGTAAATGGTAGTCGACTGAAACAATATAGGGACAATCAACCTACTAACTCTCAGTAGTTGCGGCATGGTAAGGAAGCCCTATGTATAGTGTACTATAATAGATATAATTAGAAAGGAAAACTTATAAAAATACATAAAAAGTAGAAAAAGGAAGACAAAAGAGAAAAGAAAAACTAAGAAAAATATAAAAAGAGGAGGAAGTTGGTTGAATGGCAGAAGAGTGGAAAAAGTCACGTGCAAAAACTAATCTGACAAAATTTGAAAGTCTGTGTACAGGAAAATTTAGACACTGTGCAAATGAATGGAAAAAATGAAAAATATGACAGAGCATTAATGACCAGGTCTATAAAGAAGTAAAAGAACGGGGCAATTTGATACTTAGCAATTTTTTAGAAAATAGAGAGCTAAAGAGTGCAACCGAGGAGAAATTGTACAAGGAAAATAACAAGTGACCACTCCATATCCATCATGACACCTCCAAAGGTTGGAAGCCTGGGATGTTATAATAAGGTTACACGACAGGTTGGATGAAGGAAAGAATGAATGGTAGAGACAGAGAACGTGGTCAAATTGGAATATTTCACCACATCGGTGACAAAGTCACTCGACCTGATAATGGTAGAGGAGGAAACCGAAAAATATGCACAAGGAAAAATGGGTCAGATCTTTGCAAACTCGAATGATAGCACAAACCCTAACCCATAAACACTGGCCAAACCTAATGAAATGAAGGGCTAACAACAAGGTCATGATGTAGAAGAGGTGTTGGTCGAGGATATAAAAAATCAATCAGATTCCAAGGGGGAAGAGGAATATACAACCGAAACAGTGGTGAAAGGACACCCAGTCGTTGGCTAGAAAATAAAGGTGGATGACACCATAGAGATCACACTCCCATACATCCTAGACATTGTGGTCATAGTGGAGGATATCCTCAAGAAATTTCCCAAGCTAAGATACTCTAACCATGATGTTTTCAATGCATAAAAGTTTCTAGAACTAGCAGAGGAAACTTCTTTGGAGGACACAGGGGAGATAGGACCCCTAGGAAGACCCATCATGGAACCCATGTAGTGGATAATAGGGCTCTACAATTTTGGCATCATGAACCTTCTGGACATACCGCACTTTGGGTGCAGTAACAATGTGGGTCTATGCATCAAGTAGTTATTGGCTAGGGTACATGGGGGTATCCTGTGGATGGATAGGCCATTCCCCCATCGACATGACCCTAATTACCAAAATTACAAGGTTTCCTACTATTGATGCACAACCCGAAGAATACTTGGAAAATAAACCACGCGAAAAATAGATTGTTGAGATAGTAAAGGCATATTTTGGAACCAACATGGGGAAAATGGGTATCATCCTCAAAGACATCAATGACCCTAAAAATTTGTTCTCCAACAAGATAATGAATTTTAAGTTTTCGAGGAAATGAAAGAAAGAAGAGGCTCCTCCAGGAGTCATAAAAGTCATCATGCAGTGCGCTAAAGGGGTAATGTTTAGTTGGGTGTCGTACCTGGTAAACCAATATTTGATCAACTTTTGGGATGCATTGGATAATGGAACTGAGTTCCATTATTCTTGGATCTTCATCCTCATTGCTTTGGTCGCTTATAAGGAGCCACAATTCTCATATTTTCTAGAAAGGAAAGGGAATTTCTATGCGTCCAGGTACAAAACCCTATGGAAAGCCAAGAATACTAAAAGTCAACAAGAAAGTAGCACAGTATTTGCCATGATTCTTGAAGACATACAATAGAGAATGAACAATGTATGGTGAATTCTTGTGGAGGTGGTCTAGGAGTATGAAGGGATTTATAGGTTTAAGGCATCTAGGAATCATTTGTGGATCTAGGCCATAAGGGATCTGAAGAAAAAATGGTTGGAGATGCAGTAATGCATCTCAAGGGAAGAGGTCAAATGGATCATCAAAGAATGGCATGTGTAGTGGAAGGTGCCAAAAACAAATAAAATAGCCAAACCCAAGGAGAAATATGAGGCAGGCCCATCGAAAAAGACAAGTAGCTTGGCTAACAATACTAGAAAGGTTGTAGAGTGCACTCAAGCATCAAGAAGAAACACAACACCAAAAAATCCAAGGAGGAAAGAAACCGTGTCTAGGTAAGAAGTCAAGGGAGAATGCAAATAATGGAGTAATCTCTCATCCTGAAGAGGAGGAGGAACATACAAAGAAGAGTGTGGTGTAACCCTCACATGTGAAGATAATTGTAGTGCAGGAGGAGGAAACATGCAAGAAGATGAAATACACTAAGAAGCCTCCTGTCATCACCCTTATAGAGGACAATGTCAAGATAGTGGCAAGAAAAGTACAAGATAGGGGGGAAGATGTGGTCCATGTAGTTGAGGTGTAGAGGGAGGATATCATGGAGAAGTTAGTGGACATCCATGATGCACTACAAAGGTTCTAGTCTTTTACAATTCAATAAGCTACAACACAATATCCAACGAAGACACAACAACCCCCTACGCAAAAGGAACAAGAGGAAACATTGGAGACAATGGTGAAGGGAAACAATACTTTCATGATCACACAGTAGATGCTTTGAGATGATGAGGAGACAACACTAAATATGGTCGGGGACATTGACCAAATTGAGTTGGTTATGATGTAAATACTGACAAAGGCATTATACGGGCTATAAGAATGTGTTATGCAGGAAGTTCAATCCAGAGCCCGCGTAGATGCCACCAACTTGAAAGTTAGTAGGGAGGTTGCAAAGGTGCTACAGATTACATGTGACCAATTGAATATGGAGAATGAGGAGGAGAAGAACAAGAATATATATTGGATAAGGGATTGATAACAGTCTACAACAGTGTCCCAGACTGCGCACAAGAGCTAGAAGACACACCAGAAGAGAAGTTTCAGAAGATTGCATAGGTCATGGAGTAGTACAAAAAGGACATTACGGATATCACAGAGAAATTGATTCCTTCTACACCTCTCGAAGTTAGAGAGAAAAGGGAACATGAGTCTACTTCGCACATCGACAATATTGCACAGGAAGCTAAGGCAGTGCAAGAACTATATGACAGAACTACCAAAATATGGACCAACATGGAAGAGGGCGAGAAAATACAACAGTTGGACTAGAAACATGAGAAGATAATGACTAACATTCAAGAATTAAAGTAGTAGTATAAGGAAATGGCCATCCTCGAGAGAATGAGGAGTGTGCAGGATATGAAGAACCTATAGGCAGAGCTAAAGGCTGCATAGGTTGACAAGAAAGTAAGATAGTCTCATCTAGAGCCACTATAGCAGGATGCAAAGAGGATGATAAAAAATTGCAAGAAAAGAAAGGGACAATCGAGAAAATTCATGAAGAATGAAGAAAAGTGCTATCAAATCACATTACAATGCAGATTGTGGAGAATCTAGTAGTGTGGAGCACACAGGTTAAAGAGAAAGTCACCCACTTATCAAAAGTGTTTCATGAGTTACAGTTTGCCATCTAAAGTGTGAACTAAGGCTCAGTGGCTCGAGACAATTCACATGTCAATGTTGGGGGCTTGTTGGTGCTGGCCTATTTTGGGAGGAAAATCTATTTTGGGTATAGGCCTATTTTTTGAGAGAAAGATATATTTTTTGAGTGCACGCCATAGGTGGCGGAAAAGCATAAGGTAGAAAAAGAAGGAAAATAAGAAAGCATGAAAAGAAGGGAAAGAAGCATGCAAAAGGAGGAAACGCAGTGTGGCACGCATACAGACATACCTACCATGTTAGGGTTAGGGTTTTGGACAAGAATGTAATGGCTATAATCTAGTAGAGTAGTATAAATAAATACCTAGGAGGTCTAGTAGAGGGTTGTTGATTGTTGTTTGGTTGTTGTTGGTTATTGTTTGATTAGTCGATATTGGTTGAATAAGCTAGATTTTGAGGGTTAGGTCACAGGCTTTGGAGCCTAGTGTGATATAGTCCACCTCATAGAAGGTAATTACCCTCCTTTTGATTGTAATCCTGAAGAATGTAACACGTGCAACATATATTTTGTAGAAGAATGAATAAAAGAGAATAAGAGATAGATCTTTATGGATGTAGCCTCGGGGGGTGAACCATTGTAAATATAGTGTGTTAATGCATTTGAATGGTTAATTTGATGTTACATTATAACTTAGTTATATAATTAATGGTGATCTAGCTAATCATAACATGCACACATAGTTAGATGATGAATGAACACTAGCTTAGATGAATGAATAACAATATTGATACATGAGGAAAATAATTATAATACAGTCCCCATCCATTCCTATATTGCAAACATTTAAGTATTGAAGTCCCCCATAAAGTTATCTCGAGTGAGACTGTGTTGTGCACTATGTGCGCAATGCTTCCTTCTGGTTTACCAAGAGGGCTGATAGTTTGAAGGTTTTGTTGGAAATCTATTGAGATTAGAACCTGGGTTAGCCCAAGTCTCCAACAACCAACAAGAACAAAGGGATTTAATGGTTAAATGTATTTTATTCTACTAGTGTATGACTACACAAGGATGACTGCATTTTTCTTTCTCGGAAAGAAGTCAGAGGAATTTGAACACTTCAAGATATGCAAGGAAATGGTCGAAACTTAAACTGAATAAAAAATCAAGTGTTTTAGATTAGACAATGGAGGAGATTTTACATCAAAGGAATTCATATATTATGTAGCAAACATGGGATAAAGAGACAGTTCTCAGTAGCCAGGACACCTCAACAAAATGGAGTTGTCGAAAGGAAGAACAGAACAATGCAAGAAATGGATAGAGCCATGTTTAAAGACTCCAAGTTGAAAAACATATTTTGGTTATAATAATTATATACAACATTTCATATACAAAATAGGGGAATGCTCAGAAAAAATAGTGATACGACCCCCTACGATATTTGGAAAGGAATACCAGCAAATGTGAAGAATTTCAGAGTGTTTGGAAGCAAATTTTATATCAATAGAGAAGATGGAAAGATTGGAAAACTTGACTCTCGAGTTGATAAAGCCATATTGGTTTGGTACTCAAGAAAAAGAAAAGCATACAAATGTTTCAATTTAAGACTCAACAGAATAGTGGAAAGCATCAATGTGACAATTGATGAGATAGATGAATGAAAGATAAAATAAAGAAGCAAATATGCAGTGGAGCAGGATCTTGAAGAATATTTGAAAGAAGAAGAAGTAGATGAAGAATCAGATAAAGAAGAAGAGCAGGTCATAAGCAAAGAAAGAACAACAAGATCTTCAAGTACCTCCAAATACAACTAGAAGATGAGTGTAGAAAAATCATCCTTTAGAATAGATCATTGGAAATAAATATGGAGGAGTTGAAACTCGAAGAAGAATAAGTTCACCAAAACAACATCACCTATAAATGTTATCCACAATTGAGCCAAGAAATTTTGAAGAAGCCATCAAGGATAGATACTGGATCAAAGCTATAGATGAATAGTTAGATTAGATAGAAAAGAATGACACTTGGGAACTAGTTCCAAGGCTGAAGAACAAGAATGTGATCAGTACAAAGTGGGTCTTCAAAAACAAATTGAATGAGGATGGATAGGTTACTAGGAACAAAGAAAGATTGGTATGTAAAGGATAAGCTCAGGTTGAAGGTATAGATTTGAAAGATATATTTTCCCCAATTTATAGAATGGAAACAATCAAGTTGATTATAGCTTATGCATGTTCCAAAATTATCAAAGTGTATCAGATGGATGTAAATCCATCCTTCCTAAATGGAGAGTTATAAGAAGAAGTATACATCGAGAAACAAGAAGAATTTTAGTTGTCAGAAAAGGAAAACTATGTTTGTAGGTTGAAGAAGTCACTATATGGTCTCAAATAAGCCCCTAGAGCATGGTATTTAAGATTGGATAGATACTTACAGCAGCAATGGTTCAGAAAAGGAAATGCAAAAACCAATATCTACATAAAAGTAAATCAAGGTAGTATCTTGTTAATTGAATTTTATGTCAATGATATTATTTTTGGAAGTGATGATGACATGATGAATCAGAAATTTTCCAAAGACATGTAGAATGAGTTCAAGATGTAATTACTTGGAGATTTGTCTTTCTTTTTGGGACTACAAATATGTCATAAAAACAAAGGTATCTTAATCTCTCATACCAAGTACATCAGAGAAATTCTAAAAAGGTTTGGAATGGAAGATTGCAAACCAGTTAGTACTCCTATGTAGACCAGTTGCAAGTTAAGTCAGGATGATTATTCAAAATATGCAGATCAAATATTGTATATATCAATTATTGGTAGCTTACTCTCTGTGACATCTTCTAGACTGGATGCGATGTAGGAAGTTGGAAAACTTGTAAGGTTTCAAGAAACACCAAAGTAATCACATGTTATGGCAGTGAAGAGGATATTAGGATATCTAAAATGTACAAAATAGTTAGGATTATGGTATCCAAAAGGGAATGATTTATCTTATATTTCCTACACAGATGCATATTGGAAAGGTAACATTGATGATAGAAGAAGTACAAGTGGAGAAGATTTATACTTTGGTGAGTGCCTTGTATCATGTTTAAGCAAGAAACAATCATCAATATCTTTGTATATAGAAGAAGCATAGCATATTGTAAAAACAACTTGGTGTACTTAGGTTCTATGGATGAAACAAACTTTGAAGGATATATAGGTTAAATATGATGATCCCATTCTGATATTTTGTGATAACACCAATGCCATAAGTATCTCAAAGAATCCAATGATGCACTCCAAGACGATTTTTTTTTATCAAGTTTCACTTTCTATGAGAACATGTTGAAAAGAAGAACATCAGAGTCAAGTATGTTGGGACAAAAGAGAAGATTGCATATATATTCACCAAACCCCTTCCAAGGGAGGCCTTTGAGTATCTTTGAAAAAATCCTGTAGTATTTTATGCCCCAAAGTTATTTTTGAATGATTTTCATATATATCATGTATTTACATGAGGAAACACCAAAAATAATAAAAGGAAAGTTCAGACAGGGGGAACATCCCAACGGATAGCCCATATAGGGGGATCATCCCCAAGGAGGATTACCCTTTTCCATTCATGTTAAATGGGGAGAGAAAGAACAAATTCATGGAAAAAGAGAGAAATAACATATGCATAGGGACAAGGGAAGCAATGGTCATAGGGGGAGAAATGATCACAAGGGGAGAATGAATGTTCCCATGCCATCAGTGTTGCCATCAATACCAAAGGGAAATATTTTTGGACAGTTGGTTTTCACTGATTTCAATGAGAAGTGCATTGATTTCAACTAATGTGATGGGTGTGTTTGTAGAAGTCTCCAAAGTGGTCCCCTTATGGCGTACCTCTAAGCATGGAACTCAAGGGAAGATGCTTTGAAGAAGTCTACAAGAAACCCATAAGTATGGTTAAGGATACCATATTTTATCATGGAATTAGGTCATGAAGGATGGAGTAAATGAAGTTAAATCACTCATGGAAGGATATTCCTCATCATGCTATTTCTAGTGATAGGTGGTACACCACGTAGTTCCTCATGGTTGAGGAGATATGCCCTATTGAAGATGGAAGCCTCGAAGTATGGTTAAGAAGCCCCAAAGTATAGTTAAGAATCCCATAAATGGTTGCAACAAGAAGTTATTAGTTGACCCAAAAATGAGGAAAAAGGGTAAAACAGTTGTAAACAAGAAGTTACAAGTCGATCCTAAATTTAAGGAAAGAAGTCACTTGGAAAAGTATAAATACACATCAAGAACTTCTCATTTTGAATACACAAGTTTATTCAATATATATATCTAAGTGAGAAAGTTATTGTTATTTGAGGTAAACAAGGAGATATGAGGAGAATTTCATAGGGAGGATGAAGTGAAGAAGGGAGAAATTCTACGAGAGGATGAAGTCTTGTGAGGATGTGTTCTAAGGTATGTTATTTACAGGTCATATTACCATTTTCACTATAACTTTATTTATATAATGATGCAGATAGTGAAACATGGATTGTATTGAGAATAATTATCCAGGTACCAGTGGTATAAATTTCATCTTCTTGGTCATTTTATTTTCGTAGATACACTTTATGGAAAATAGGGTTTTGGGCTAGTCCTGAAACTAGTCTCAAACATGTGTTCTAGGTAAACACGTCATAACTTATTCATAGAGTATCCAAATTCCATGAGATCAAATGAATTGGATAGATTAAATTGCATAGTATTTTTTTTATTATTTTCATATCCCAATATCCAATATTCCAAGTGTGGCATGAGATACAAGTTCACTCTCTAGAATAAGCTAAAATTCAACAAGGTTTGCAATTTTTGCTATAAATCCTTCTCTGGGATGTTCCAAGAAGTAAAACTTAGAGGCATTGTAGAGACGATATTGAATAATATTGGGTAGAAGTTGTATACCTTTTTTTTTTTTTTACAGGAATGGTTAAGGATTTTTATTTAATATCTGGCAGGAAGGGCTTCCAAGGCCTTACAGTACATATTCAGTTCTACTATGTTGGTCTTCATCTTCAGCTTGAACACACATCCTTACAAAGAAAAATCCAGAAATCTAGTTTCTGGTGGTTCACAGACATATAATAACCTAGTCTACTAATTATAGAGTACATTCCTTTTGCAGAGGTTGATAGAGAAAACCGAGGGCTAATGAGAAAATCCCACCACTGTTGTCCTGCCTTACCCAATTTTGGAGATGGCCTCTGCTGTAGCATCCAAGATCTTGCTGATCGCCTTGATTAGTTCTTCGACCTATTTCTCCAACTTGCAGAGATGAATTCCCAGATCGACCGTGATAATAGCAGCGTCCTTGAGGCTCGCCTGGAGTTCTTCTGTTAATTCTTCCCTTAGATCCTGGATTTCGATGTTCAACGTTTCCCATTTCCTTTGATTTGTGGTTTCTCTAACGTTCTCCAGCTCTATTTTTATCAGATCAAGTCTATCCCAAGGAGAAAGAGGTGGATTTGAAGTCGAATCCATGGATTCTTCCCCTGTAATGTTGCTTCTCCTTTGTGCTCTGCAAATGCACGCGACTAACTAAGAGAATGAAGACTGGCTTCAAATGGATCCCCTTATAATCGGTGTAACCTGCCACAACTCGTGATCCCGGCCTGGATTACTGCTGACGTTGAATCTCTGAGCTAAGATTGTGGCCCATCCCACAAAATCTATGCTAGTTCAGATCGATCCAAGATGCTTCGGGTACAGTTGGCTCGCCCGTGTGATGAGACAAGTCAAGTGCGATCATTATATTAGGGAATTGTTTGGTGCAAGGTTTCTCCATTAATAGTCAAGTGGGTTTTACTCAGGAGCGTACCATGATTAGCCTTAGATTCTACCTGTCCATTCAGAGTCCTCAAAACGTGGTAAATTTTATATTCCCTAAAATTCGACAGTAGAAGGAGGATTTTCTTGTATGTATGGGCCAGAGTAATATCCTTTGGGGTATTCTTGGAGTTCAGTGCTTCTGCAACCAGTTTGGAGTCACCAAAAATCACAATCTTTTGGACGTTCAACTGTAACGCTTGTGTGAGACCTTGCCACAGTGCTAGGTACTCGGCTTGATTATTGGAGGCATATCCTAAGCCCCAAGCGTAAGACAGATGGATTGTGCCAGCGGGTTCAATGATAATGCCCCCTCCTCCTGCTTGACCGGGGTTCCCTTTTGAGGCCCCATCGAAGAAGAGACACCACTCATCCAAAGAAGATCTCCATTTAATGAAGTCCTGTTCCTCCATTCGAATTTCCCAATTCCTTTTTTTGCGGGGGTTTGGTTTCTTTCATGCCTGGTTGATTCTGGATGAATTCCTTAAGCCAACGCTCTTCTTCAACCGAGAGGGGGATTGAGTTTCTAATGGAGGTCTTCGAGTTTAAGGATTCAAAGATCATAGTTCTGGCTTTAATAGCCACTTGGGAAGGCAGTTTTCTTTCCTCCTTGAAAATTCTATTATTCCTCTCCAGCCAGATTTTCCAGCACAAGAATTTGGGGGTCCACATCCAGATAGTTTTGAGGAGGTTTTTCTTACTCAGATTGAAAGGAGACAGAGACATCCAATTGCTTAACATCTTTGAGGCTGAGGCTGGAAAGGTTAAGGAGACCAATCCTAAGAGAATCCCCCAAGCTTCTTTGGAGAAATCATAGTTAAAGAGAAGATGCATAGTAGTTTCTTCTACCTGATTGCACAGAGGACAATGTGAAGGCCCTTCCCAGCCTTTCCATTTTAGATTGTCATTGGTTAATATGCTATTGTGGAGCAGAGTCCATATAAAAATATCTACTTTAGGAATTGAAAGAAAATTCTAGAGGGCTTCCCACGGGGCTAGATTGGGAGGGACCCATGGCCTTTCCAGAATTGCA
Organism: Picea glauca; assembly: GCA_000966675.3. Taxonomy (NCBI): domain Eukaryota; kingdom Viridiplantae; phylum Streptophyta; class Pinopsida; order Pinales; family Pinaceae; genus Picea; species Picea glauca. Next base: position 1,428,150 of record JZKD02S0077881.1, on the reverse strand, counting down.
GAGTAGCCAACTGTTGTTGTGTATAACCCCAAATTTGAACCCCAACCCCGCTTATCCTTGGATCTGGCACTGATTGGCAACTTTCCTTGAAGGTAATCCAACAGAAGTGTTGCTTCCTCCTTAATCTCGTCCAGATAATCTCTTAGATTCCAACCTTCCCAGGATTCATTATCATCATTCTTCCAACGGGAGATGTCCCATAATGTTCTGCAATTATTGGACAAAATCCAAGCTTTAATGTTCCTCATTTCACTTAACCAAATAAGAGGTTGTTCTCCAAGAATGGAATACTCCTAGATCCTAATTTTTTCCCTATTCCCCGGTATCCAAGTGAGCTTTGAACTAAAATAAGGCAGGGCTCTTTTGCACAGGGTGAAAATCAGGGAGCCTTTCTGCACTTTAGTAGGCTTCTCAAGGCATCTCTCTTTATCACCTATGAAGTATTTTTTCCTGAAAATTTGCTTGCTCCAAGTTCTTTTCCCCGTAATCATAGTCCACAGAATTTTACCTCCCATGGAAAGATTGTGAACAACCACATCTCTGATATGAAGACCCCCTTCCATCTTTGGCTTATTGACCTTGTCCCAGCTTACTAAGTGGAGCTTCTTTTCACAATTTCTGTCGCCTTCCCAAAGAAATCTCTAAATCATTTCATCTATTTTATTTTTTATAGTCTTGGGAGCGAGAAGAACCGAGCACTGGTAAATTGGGAGGCTGGTAATGACCGAGTTCATCAAAATAACTTTGCCTTCTTTGTTGAGCCAAATTGCTCCCCACGCATGGATCTTGTTTTTGAGTTTGTCCAACAAGGGTAGCCAGTGAGCAACCTTAGAGGAGGCTTTGAATATTGGGATCCCCAAATAGTTGAAGTTGTCCCATATTGTGATACCTTCCATCTCAAGAATTCGGCCTATCTGCAGCATTTCTCACGGGGTGCAGTTCCATCCATAAATCTTACTTTTGTGATAGTTTATTTCTTTGCCAGAACTGTCTTTATAAAAGTCAAGTTCAGACTTGAAGTTCCTTGATGTCTTAAGGTTGGCATCGCCCAGTAAAAGGGTGTCATCAACGAACTGGGCATGGCTAACATCTTTTACCTTTGGGACGACTCTGATGCCTAGAAGGACTCTATTTTGAAGACATCTCTGCAATTGGAAGCTTAACACTGAGGCTTGGATGACATAGAGCATAGGGGAGAGTGGACAGCCTTGCCTTAGCCCTCTTGAGGCCTGGAAAAAATTTGCAGGACAACCATTTATCAAGGGGGCGATCCAAGGGGCTGTAATACAGGCCTTAACCCACTCAATAAATTTCTGATTGAACCCAAAGTTCCTCATGACTGCAAAAAGAAAGTTGTGCCTGACTCTGTCAAAGGCGTTGGCTAAATCCAACTTGATTACCATGCCCTTCTCTTTTTTCTTGTAGCTGGTATGGATGGATTCTTGGACTAATATAATGTTATCCAGGATCTGTCTTCCTCTCACAAACCCACCTTGATTTTTCGGGATCAGTTTTGGCAGTATTCTTTTGAGTCTGTTAGCCATTATTTTGGTGATGATTTTATATCCCGTATTACAAAGGGAGATAGGCCTGAATCTGTTGAAGTTTTTAGCACCTTTTTCTTTTGGTATGAGGGCCAAGAAAGAGGAAATTGTGTTGCCACCCAGTTTGGTACATTTCTGAGACTTCATAACCATTCTATACAAATCCTTTTTTATTATATCCCAGTAGGAAATGTAGAAATGGGCTGTGAACCCATCTGGCCCTGGCGCTTTGTCTGGATCCATATTGAAGATGGATTTCTTGATTTCACTGATACTAAAAGGCCTGTTCAGCAGCATATTGTACTCATCATTAACCAAGGCTAGAATTTCTGACATAGGATAAGAGTTCGAGTCCACTGGCTCCATATCAGGAGTAGAGTAAAGATTTTTGAAAAAGGAGTGAGCAACCTCCTTTATACCTTTAAAGTCCTTAATGAATTGGTATTGCAAGTGTATCTTGTTGATGGAATTGTTAATTTTCCTAGCCTGGGCTTGCTTGTGAAAGAATGCGGTGTTCTTGTCTCCATCTCGAAGCCAAAGCACCCTTGATTTGACTCTCCAATAGATTTCCTCTTCTCTACAGATTTTGTGATATTTCCTTTGAAGCTCAGATTCCCGATTGAGTAGATCCTAGGTGAATGGGGATTCTTCCAAGATCGATTGATGTCTTTCCAAGGCCTTCTGCATTCTTTTCCTTTCGTCCATGGGAGAGCCTAAATTTTTGTTAAGCCCTAATATTGGCTCATTACCACTTAATTGGGGCATATTAGATTAGTAATGTTATTTTATTTATGTCGGCTTTAGGCCATTAGTTGTAATTTAGATTAGTA
>JZKD02S0077881.1:1404134-1420963 GCA_000966675.3 Picea glauca | reverse complement strand
TGAACATTTAAGTGGGGTAAAAGGAGGTTGCCCCCTCGAAGAGGCTTATTATCTGAAATTATCTCTTTTTCAAGGCGTTGAGTACTTTTCCTGAGGTTTTTCTATGGTATATTGAAGTTTGGTTCTTAACAATTTTTAGCCGACGTTTTTAAGTTAAGTTTGAGTCTTCTGAGCTTCTCTTCCCAAACATAAAAGGGGGACCCAGAAATAGGTTCGTTCCAGGTGTTGTGAACTATATTGAGAAAGCCATCCTGACCTGTCCAGATTGGGAAAAATCTAAACGGGATAGGGCCTAGCATTAACCCAGGAGAGAGGGAGAGGGAAATTGGTTTGTGATCCGAAGTATAATGCGGGAGAATTTTGGAGGTCACCATGAGGCCAAGAGTAAGAAAGGAGGAATGAATGAGGAAACGATCAAGCTGGGCCACTATGTGACCTGGCCCGATCCTTTTGTTGGACCAAGTAAATTTCCCATTGATCAGTGAAATATCTTCCAGCTCCCAGTCCAATATCAGGTCTTCTACCCACTCTCTAGCAGGATCCCGGACAATTGAGTTCCCTTTCTTTTCGGCCAACGAGAGTGTCACATTTAAATCTCCAGCCACTACTAAGTTCTCAAGGTTATGCCGATTGAGAAACAAATTTAAAGAATCCCAACATTCTTTTTTCTCATTAAATGAAACAGGGACATACAAGTTGAAGAGGCTTACCAGATGTCCAGAGTCTTTATGGTGCAGTTTGGTAAATAACCAGTGGGTGGTTCCTTCTTCTTCTACTAGGTCAAGCTTTGCGGAGTCCCAGAAAGTTGCTAATCCCCTCGAAGCTCCTCTAGCGCTTACTGCCCTTCCAGGGCCTTTTTTCCAGAATGCATCACTTGCTCGGAGGAGGGCCTCCTCCTCCAATTTCGTCTCCTGGATTAGGAGGACTTCAGGTCTCACTAGCCTTACTAAGTCCTTTATGGATTCTTCTTTTAGGGTGCTGCCTAGTCCTCTACAGTTCCAGGAGATGTATTGCATTATTTACCTAGATGTGGAGGGTGACCTCCTTTTGGGGTCTTCCCTAGTTTTTCCCCCGATCTGGTATTCGCCATCTCTAGGATTGTGTATTGTGAGCCTTGAACCACTTCCTTGTAGGATTGCTCTTCCCTTCACTTCTTCTCAGTCTTCCTTCCCCACTTTGGCTCATCTGGGGTACCTAGCAGACTGCTTACTTCTATGCCTTCCTCCTTCAGGGTTTCAGCTCCTGTTTCCGAGTCCAAACTGATATTCTCCTTTGTTGGACTGGAGAGCGTGGAGGGAGGGGTTGGGTCAATTGGTACTAGTGGCGCTTGAGCTTTCCCAGCTTCTAGTTCATTTGTGGGGATTTGATTTTCCTTTGGGGATTCTTGGAGGTTTAGCTTTGAATTGCCATCCTTTGATGGTTCCTGGGTCTTTTGTCCTTGCTTTTAACATTGTTATAGTTTTTCCCTTTCCTCACCTTCTGCCAACCTTCTATGTCATCTTTTCCAATGGTTTGTATTTTGGGACAGTGTCTTTGGAAATGACCATGCTCTTGACAGTTCTGGCATTTGAATGGAAGGTGCTCATAGTCCAACTTCTGATAATGGGTCTAGGTTCCAACTGTTAACTTTACTGCTTCAGGTAGGCCATCTTCGAGATCGACTTCCACATAGATTCTGGCACAGGTGTATTGTCCTTTATTGTTATCTCTGTCAATGAACCGTCCAACTCTATTTCCTATTCTCTGTAGTGATTCGAAGTCCCAACAATGCATTGGGATATTTGGTAGTCTGACCCACACCGACACTTCTTTGGGCAGGTCAACCAAGGGATCAAAATCTAGTGTCCATTTATTCAGATATAAACCCTGCATCCCCATGAAATAGGGGCCATTCCTAAAGATTAAGTCTCAATCTTCTTCTGAAATGAATTCGAACACAAAGAACCCTCGTCCAACCAGGGAACAGGTTACTCCATGTGCCAGATTTGGCCTCCAATTTTGTTGAATCCAGTCATCTGTAGTCTTGGTGGATGGCCAAAGACCCATGAACTGACCCACTAGACCCTTTTGAGCCAACACCAAAGCGATTTTCATTGGTTTCTCTTCGGGTAGAGCTATTTCAGGAATTTCCTCTAGCTTCTTGATAAATTTTGGAACCACCAGAGGGGATGACCTCTTCCCTTTACAATTGATAAGCCTTCGGAAGGCATCCTCGACCAATCTTGAGGGAGGGAGGGCGGCCTCCCCACCCCCAAGCACCGCCATGGAAGCACACAACACTCAACACCAGCACCAACCCTATCACACGCTCACGCTCTATCTAAGCACCGACTTGGGAGACATGTTATAGTATAGATTGTTCAGGTACAAGTTGTATACCTTTATTCAGTATAGGTATGGAGTTATTCTTGTTGAAATTTAGGGTTTGTGACTAATCCAAAAACTAGTCATGTGAGACTAAGGTAAAGTTTGATGAAGATGATATTCTCTTGTTGTTGAAGTTGAGGAAAGTATATAGGTCTAGGATCACATACAATAGGTATGTTAAAGAGTTACATGTATGTTTATATGCATGTTTTGAGGGTTACCTGTTGATTATGGTATGGTACATGCTTGAGAGGCATGTCTTGTTGATGCATGGTGCATCTTGGTGATGGTTTTGGTATCCATGTGAGTGGATATTGGTACAGTTCATTGATGATGTTATATTAGTGAAAAATACAGTGATATGTTGGATGATTGGTTGATCATTAGTGACAGTGAAACTATGAGTGGTAGTGACAGTGATTCTACACTTATATTTCAAGGCGGTAGGAAAGGGAAAGGATAGGTGGTTGTAGCCACCTTCAGATTAGTGCCGAATAACTTAGGTGGTTGTAGCCGCCTTCTGGTTGGAGCCAAATAATTCATATATTTGTAGCTTCCTTTAGTTTTAATCTTGTAAATAGGGGGTTGGATACTCCTTCAATTTGTAGCTAGAAAATTGGGAAGTTGGTGCTTCCAATGAATATATTCTTTTGACATATAAGAAAATAATTATGTGGTTTTCTCCCATTTGGATTTCCATGTAAATTCTTGTGTATTGTGCATTTGATGTGATATTTTTCATGTGATACTACTTATGATTATACGATTGATTATATATATTGAATGCTAAATATAACCTACTAAGTATTATTGAAGAATATACATTGTAGTTAAAAGTAATAAAAGTGCCCATACTGATTCACCCCCCCTCTCAGTATTCCAACAAAATTCACTTCCAACATTTTGCTAAGATATTACAAGATTGAATGATGAAAATTAGAGGTTCTTGATGTGTATTTATACCCTTCCAAGTACCTTCTTTACTTGAGCTTGAACTGACTTGTAACTTATTGTTTGCAACATTTGTTTCTCCTTTACTTGACTTTAGGGCCAAATTATAACTTCTTGACATCATATTTGAGGCTTCTTTACCATACTTCAGGGCTTAATCTTTAATAGGGAATAAATCCTCAACCATGAGGAACCATGTGGTGTGCCACCCATTGTTGGAGATGGATTGATAAGGACTATCAATAAATGAGGTTTTTCATTTATTTGTAATGTCCTTCATACTCTTTTTCTTCAATTATATTTGGGATTCACGACCACACCCTTGGGTCTTTTTAACCACTTAACCATATTTCTAGGGCTTCTTGTAGACTTATTCAAAGAATCTTCCCATGAGGCCCATGCTTAAAGCTATGTTGTAAGGGGACCACTTTGGAAACTTCTTCAAAGTGTCTTCTAGTGAAGGCCATGCTTAAATATACACAATAAGGGGGCCACTTTGGAGACTTCTTCAAATACACCCATCACTTTTAGAGGATTCCAAACTTGCTTTGTGGATTCTTCTAGGGTTTACATTAATGACAACCACTTTTCCAAAAAAACCTACAATCTTTAGGATGGGTCGATTGAACCTCCACTTAGATATTATATATTAAAGAATATTAATTCCACATTGATAGGACACCCGCAATATCAAGGATATATGTGTTAACCCTTCCTTGAGATCCCCATCAATGAAAATACTAGTCTTAATGAAGGGTTGGCCACTTCCATGTTTTCCCTCTTGATGAGAATACTATTCTTGAAGATGGTCCAATCGACCCTGGTTTATTCCTAATCCTTTGTCTTGATTTCCTTCGATGAGAGTATTAATATAGAGGAAGATTTTACCAATCCTTCCTTGGTATTTTCCCTGAAGGAGAAACCCATAATATTAAATAGGTTTTGGTCATACATTAACTAGGCTCCCATTCAACAAGATTACTAAGGTCAACAAAGGGCCAGTTGACCCGATCCATTCTCCCCCTTGACAAGAATACTAGTCTAGAATAAGTGTTGGCAAACACTTCTCTAATATAATATAAATTAGGAATATAAATTTTACATAAATTGGAAGCTTATGATCTTGAAGAAGGGTTAGTTGACCCTTCTTTAATATCCCATGAAAAAGAACACTATTCTAGAGGAAACATCAATTGATCCTTCTTGAAGCTCCTCCATCAATAATATTAATCTATAGGAAGGATTGGTTGACTCTTCACCAATATACCCTTGCATGATAGTATTAATCTAAAGGAATGGTTAGATGATCCTTTCCTAGGATTCTATAATAAAAAACATTAATAATATTAATTTGATATTGACATGAAACCTACAAACTTGAGGAAGGGTCAACCAACCCTTCCCCATTTTCCACCCTTAATGAGAATATTAATTTAGAGGAAATATAAATCACCCCTTCTTCAATATCCCCCTTGATGAGATTATTGATAAAGAGAAAGGGTCAATCAAACCTTATTAGGATCACTTGGATGAAATTTTAGGTTACATACATTCCCACCACAAGGGTATTGAACCTAATATGTATTTCTACCTAGATAATTTCATCGAATTGAAGGATGGTTATATTATCTACCTGTTGACGGGCGAAATCCATTGTCCATCAACTGAGAGAGTGAAATTGGTCCGGGGTTGTCTAATAACCCAAGCCATTTGGGATGAACCACCCTGACGAGTTTAGCGGCTCCGTTAGCTGATCTAAGGTCCTAAGAAAACAAAAGAAAACTAATCTAAACTAACTATTAAAACTAATCTAACTAAAAGAAAACAAATAAAACTAACTAAACTAAAACTAACTAAAACTATCTAATAAACTAATCTAACTAAAAACTAACTATGAAAACAAACTAACTAATCTAACTATTCTATATATACAATCTACTATCTAATACTAAACTAACTCAAACCAATTAACTAACTAACTACTGACTGAAATATAACTTATTCACAAAATGTACAATATCTACGATTTACAGATTTGAATAAAACTTGAAAAACTCATTTGCATTCTGCCCTAAGACAGAGGTAGATATTTTTTGTTGATTTTATAATTTTATGAACAGAGATAAGACAAAAACTAACTAAACTAAACTACTAATATACTAATCCTAATTACTAATCTAAACTAAAACATATATCTAACTAAACTACTAATAAATATACTAAACAAATAAATAACAAACTGACCTGGAAACGCTCCAAATTTGTCCTGTGTATGATGACTGTTTTAGCAGATCGGAGGGAGGAAACCCGCACCGAATTATCTGAGAGATTATTGTAAAAAATAGATGCGATGCTCTTCAAGTTTGTTTACAGGACAAACAAGAAATAAAAAATCACAACAATCATATAATTTATAAATCTCTACAATTAGATAAACCCGTATGTAAAGACTTATACTAAATAATTCAATTGATGAAGAAGAGAAATCTGTCATTCATAAACTGAACCAAGTAATTGCTGTTTTTTTAAATTAGTGAAAGAAATCAGACATGGATCATATTAATTAAATCATATCATTTTGCATAAGACTATGATAGCTAAAGTAGTCACTAATCAAATGCAAATTGATATGCAAATTGATAAGCATAAACATGAAACAAAAGATTGATATTATGAAAGCGAAAGTTGTAGCAGAACATCAACTTCTGTCTCAGTTTGTATTAGAATTCCATAGCCTGGTTCTCCCACAAGTGAGGATGCTCCTTATTACAAAAATAATAAGTATTTATAAGTTTTCCACAGGGTAAACCTCCCTGTGGAAGTTATCAAACTGTTTACATAAAATCTGGGAGGATCTCCCAAATTCAACTAAACTAGGAAACTAAAATAAAACTAAATATCCCCTAGTCTGTCCATCATATCCCTTGCAATTTGAATTTACCTGAAAAAGACCAAAAATGAACAAGTTAGAAGGATATTTTATTAATAAAATAATAAAAATCTAATTCTATAGACTAGCTACAGAATCCTCTGATTCTGTAGCTAGTTTAAATAAGACACAGAATCAACATTAAAATTGATTAAAAATATTTTAAAGAATTAAAGTCAATTAAAATCCAATAGCTATTTGAAAATGAATCATTTAGTTTGAAATTATTATACCATTCGAGATCAAACAGGATCAAAATCATTCAACGAATACAGAGATAGGTGTACTCTATTTCCTTTGTTATCATAAGTCGGGTGAAAAGAATCATCATTAACCGCTGAGAAATCATTTGAAATCCAATTGAAACCAATATGATCAAACAAATCACAGGCAATGTTTAAACAGGAGATATGATCGAATCCAAACAAAATCATTTACAATTCGTTATAGTTGTAACGCCATATCAAACGATTAATACCATAAGCGAATTAAACCAACACTGGCACATAACTGTCTACAAACGAGATCGTAACAGGGTGTAACAGAGTTCGTATGAGATATCTGATCGTTTTTTTTTGCAAATTTGAGTAAACAAGATCGATTGACCTTGACCAAAATCGTTCCAAAACGAATTGTAACTGGATTTGGTAGAAATAACACAGTCATTTAATTCATTTTTAAAATCAAACAGAGTATTCCTTTATGATACGAATCTAACTCATGAAAATGATTGAACTAACAGAAAGTCAATCAAGCGAATTAATTGGCTGAGAGTTTAGCATAGTTGTCATGAATCGGATCCATTCCACGATTCGGGCATGAATATTATTTGCGCAGACAGAGTCATTCTTTCCACATCAAAATCAAACAGAGTTGTATTCCCAATTTTAGAAAATCATAGGACAAAGCATATTAAAAATCGTAACAACCGAACTTCGTTGAAATCATTTGCCAATCACAGTATACAAACCATAACGAAATCAAATCCAAACATGATCGTATTCACAATGAATTCGATCAAAAGAAAACCATCAATTTTAACTCAATCTGACAAATCAAATCCAATCGAAAATCAATTAAATCTAGTAAACTCACCACAGGTTTGTCAACCTAGACAGGGTTAGTGTCATCGAAACCATTTTGGGTGATGAAAGACTTCCAACTATCACCATGTAAACTCAAGTGATGCACAACGATCGGCTTAATAAGCCCATAGTGGAACATGCTACTGTCAGCCTCTTGCCTTTTAAACCTTTTCTACATTTTATATAGGCTTCGATGAAAGTAGAAAGGCATATTCAACGAGTATCCCATAAAATTCATTAGCAAACGCAGGTGGTAGAGAAAAATGAGTCCGTATCGACCTTCATAGGTCATGAACTGTTTGACTATGATCAAAGTATCATGCCATTGTGGTTTAAGTGTAGAGATGGGCATACCTCTGTCATAAGAAGTGACCTTGCGCGAAATGAACAACAGTTTCCACGACACCTCCTCAACCTTACAATTTTTGAACCAACGTTGGCCTGTGGCAGGTAAACCTGTAGCAGAGCCGATAATTTTTTCGTCAATTTCCAACTGGGTGTCACCCACTTTGGCTCTATAGCCATCGAAATTCAAGGTGAATTGTCGTGCTACAGCTCGATTAAAACCCTCAAATCACTGTATAAAGGTGAGCCATTCATTTTCTTCCAAGTCTTTGTGGGCATTGTCAAACATTAACAAGGCCTGGTTTCTGTTTGGCTTGATTCGCACGACTGGTTCCATGGAGTCAAGCTCATGGTAAGCCGAGGGTTTGGATCGAAACACACACAGGGGCAGAGCTACCAGAGCTAACAGAAGTGAACGATGAATATGGGATAGGCATAAATTCCATCATGCGAAGGTGGTGGAGCTTATCTCTGTCATGCAAAATAATTATTGCCAAAGTACAACCATCGATTTACATATCTGTTCAATCCATTATAACATTTCAACAATCAATTCATTTTCCCAAACAATAAAATCAATGTATAAACCATCACATGCAAACATTATTCCATAGTTTTAAACACCTGACATATAAATCAAAACCAAAATCGACTATGCGCCAATGTATCAGTTCATATAATCGATAGTTTAACCAATGTGCCAATGGGTGCTCATGTAACCAACATACCAATAGTTATGAAAACATAAACATAGGCATTAAATTAAAAGATATATATATGAAATATTTAATCACAACACCCATGTATCTCATGAAACCAAAGGTCAAGTAGGTCAAATAAATGCAAATCCAAATGCTAATGCATTGCAAACTCAATGAAACCAAGTCACACAATCAATACAAGAATGTTCAATGAGTACAGATCAAAAGGTTTTACGAGCTGCATAACGATAAGTGTAATGTAAGTGCAATAATCATATCGATAAGAATAGTGACAGTTCAACTAATGATTTCGACGAGACTTCGAAAGACGAATTTTTCACGCTTACAGTCGTGAAAACAAAACGAAGGCAAATGTGTAAATGTTGCAAAAATAAAAGTGTTGTTTATTTAAAAATTGCGACGAGAGATTGATGTTTGCAAAACATTGGTGTAGGCAGCTTATAAGACAATGGAAAAAGTGAGTTGGCTTCCAACAATGGCAACACACTGGTAGAAGCAGTTATCTCTATCAAAGAAACAAATTCAGATTACGACGGTAAAGAAAATTTCAACTCAAAAATAACAACCAGAAAATCGTATAAACATCATCGTTAACCAATTATTCCAGCAATGTTTCGAAAGATGAAAATTGATAACAGTCTTAAGATCAGCAAGTCATGATATTAAAGATATAATCTTCAATACTGTTGGCATAGCCATTGCTGCCAGCAGGCGTCTATAGCCTCGACAGGGTTGCCATTTAACCCACTCTGACATCTTTATCCTGCCAAGAAGTTCTGGATGAGAATAAAGGATATTAAAGAGGTTTCTTTTCTTTTTTATAAATTTTCATATACCCAACATTGCTTCGCTGCCAGCGGGCATGTTCAGTACCCCGGCGAAGTTGTCTTGGCGCCATGCATGCATTTACCTGCTGCCAGCAGACCTGTTCAGTATCCCGACGGGTTTACAGGCACTTCCCACAGCTCTCATTCATAATTTATTTTGTTTTGTCTTTCCATAGATACATATTTGAGCGGGGTGACGCTGAAAATCATGATTTTTTAACATATTTTTTGGACCTCATCAGATTTTTTTTTTTTAGAACTGTCCTTTATTTAAATCCAGAGATGTTTTATTTAGAAAAACAACTTCCTAAGACAGGGAGACATCTTCTGAGTCATTCCTTTACGGAAAAGGGACAGTGTAAAAAGATAATGGATGATCATGACAAACTTTACTCAGAGATCAAAATCGGTAAACTTCTTTCAAACACAGACTTTTCCAACACATATATAAATTTTAGAAATATACCATTGATGTTTGTACAAATTTTTTCGGAAGTTATTTCAGCGAAGAAAAATTCTTTTGTCTTTGTCTGAATATCTCAGTATATAGGTACGTGTATTTTAGAGAAAATAGAAACTGATAAATTCAAATCAAAATAAAAAACATAAAGCAAACGAAAATGCAAACAAAAATAAAATATTTACATAATATACAAGGGTAGTCATCAAGCAAAGTATCTTTTCAGGCATTGGCCATTCACCGAGTAGGTGTCCAACTGCTTTTCAAGATTCTTCAATCGAAAAGAACTGGGACCCAACTTTTCAGCAATTAAAAACAGTCCAAGCCATAAGTTTTGAAATTTTGTATGTTCACCCTTTCCCTCGTGTGGTTTGTCCCATTTCAGGACGAGATCACCTACTTCAAAATTCCTATCAGAAGCAGAGTTAGAATTGAACCAAATTTTCACCAATTGTTGATGTTGATCTAACTTACGCTTAGCTTGGGTTCTTACCTCTTCTAGCTTCATCAAAGCGTTAATTCGGTTTTCTAGAGGGGGACAATCTTCTTCTTGAAATTTCTGTGACAACTGAAGTGAAGGAAGAATAACGTGAGGTGGAAAAATTGCTTCTCTGCCATAAATGAGAAAAAAGGGGGAGTTACCTATAGCAACTTTTGGCGTTACCCTATCATCCCACAAAGTGTTCAACAGTACATTGTGCCAATTCTTGTGATTTTCAACCACTGTTCTCTTGATGATTTTGATCAAGTTCTTGTTTGTCAATTCTGCCAATCCGTTGCCCTGAGGGTAATAGCTAGCGGAATACTTCAGCTTAATTCCTTTTTCCAAAGTGAACTCGCTCATCTCAAGAGAGGAAAAGTAATAAGTGTTGTCAAATACCAAACAGTCAGGGATACCGAAGCGAGTGATAATGTTCGAATTTAGAAAGGCAATGACCTGACTGGTGTTGACAGTTCTTAGCACAACAGCTTTAGACCATCGTGTAAAATAATCCATGGCTGTCACAATAAACTTGTGCTATTGCGAGGAAGGAGGGTTGATAGGACCTATGATATAAAGGCCCCATTGCTGGAAAGGAGAATCTACCATAACGGGTTGCAAAGGAAAGGCTGGCTTTTGTAACTGCCCTGATGTTTTCTAACAGATGATACATTTACGACACAAGGCATGGGCGTCTCTAAAGAGTGTGGGCCAGTAATAACCGTCTCTTAGAACCTTATGAGCAGTGGTGTCGCCACCAAAATGGCCACCAGCTTCTCCTGCATGCAACTTGAGCAAGACTTTTTCTGCTTCATCTTTTTCGAGACAACGCATCAGTACACCGTCAAAACTCTGACGAAACAGAATACCATTAACCAGATGAAAGGAGGGAGACTTCAGTCTCAACGCTCTTCTTTTGGAGGGTTCTAGGTGACGGGGGGCTGACCCATGTTCAAGACAAAATCTTATATCGTCGTACCAAGGACTAACAAAGTTTTGTGCGCAACAGATTAAACTTTGATTTCTTTGCCCTAGGTTCGACGTATCACTTTCTTCTAGCTAAGCTGACTCCGAATCAACAACCAACTTACATAACCCTTGGCCTCTCACAATCTGAGTTGGGGTGATTTCTAATTCATACTCCTGCAAGGAGGTGACCCAGTTGTCTCTCTTCTCTCCTAGTTCCTTTTGGACTAACAAGTTCCTCACGGCTGGGTAAGGGACAATGACTTTCGTCCTTGACTTCAAAAGATAGGACCGGAAGTGTTTAACTGCTTTGAAAACAACGTAGGCTTGCCGATCTACCGTTGGATAATTAATTTCAACACCTTTGAAAGCAGAGCTCATAAAGGCAATGGGTACTTCATGGTTCTCGGCATTGTTTTGGGTTAGGATGGCGGCATAGGACTGGTCAGAGGCAAAAGTGTAGAGTGTAAAGTCTTGAGAAAAATCTGGGCTCATGAGAGATGGAGCGTCTATTATAGCCTTCTTTATTGCATTAAAAGATTGGTTTTCTAGGGGTTCCCAGTGATATTGGGTGTCTTTCTTAATCAAATTCTGTAAAGGCCTGACCATTTCGGAGAAACTGGGGACGAATCTCCTCACAAAGTTAATCTGGCCTACGAAAGACTACATGGATTTTTTGGATGTAGGAGGGGGAAGTTTTGCTATGACTTGAGTTCTTTCGGGGTCAATAATCATCCCTTCACTAGACACAATGAATCCTGGGAGTTTTCCCTGTTCTACTGCAAATATGGACTTTTTGGGATTCAAGGAGATGTTGTATTTACGACATCGCAGTAGGACGGCTCGCAAGTGAGCTAGATGATCATTTTTATTTTTAGAAAATATGGTCACGTCATCTAAGTAAACTATGATGAACTGATTGATTAAGCCTCAGAAAGCAATATCCATTGCTCTTTGAAAGGTGGCACCAACATTAATCAATCCAAAGGGAATTTTACGATAAGCATAAGTGCCCCACGGAGTACGAAAGGTAGTCTTGATTTGTTCTGGTGGAGACATCAGGACTTGGTTGTACCCCGAGAAACCATCTAGTAAGGACAGCCTCTTAGAACCAGATACCTGTTGAAGGATTTGTTCCATGGGTGGGACATGATAATTATCTTTATCAGACGCTCTATTAAGGTTCCGGAAATCGACACAAAGTCGAATTTCCCCATTTTTCTTCCGGACTGGGACGAGGTTAGAAACCCAATGAGTGTGTCTAACAGGAAATATTATTTTAGAATTAAGGAGCTTATTCAATTCTTTTTGAATGGTCAGTTCGAGCTTGGGGTGCATTTTCCTCAGTTTTTGTTGGAAGGGTAAGGTTTGGGGCTTCATCGGGATGACATGCTGTATGATATTAGGATCGAAAGTCTTAAGGTCATCATACGTCCATGCAAAGACATCTTTAAATTATTTGAACAATTTAACAAATGTAGCTTTTTCTTGTTGAGAACATCTCAAACCTAGATTAATGCACTGAGGATTTTCATTAGTTCCTAAGTTTACTTTTTCATAAGATAACGAGGAACTATTGGTTTTACAGTTGACCATCTTTTTAAATTTATCTTGAAAATCATAAAACTTCTCTAATCTAACTATAGATTTTGGGATCGAGTTTACCATATCTGATAGAGCTTCAGGTTTTGGATTAGGTATTACCGTAAAATCGTGCAAATTGTCGTCGTGCGTGCGTTCATCTATCACCGCGCCTTGAAAGGTTTCTTCCATGTGCAGAAAGTTGATGATCTGTTGATCGTCATCAAACACTCTGCAGTTTGTGATGTTGTCAGGAATGGATGGTCAAAACAACAGCTCAATTGAGAATGTGTCTGGGGACAAGCCTTCTGTAGGAAGAAGTTTAGAAGCTGCATTATCTAATAAATCTTCTTCAGAGTTATTCAGCCTAGGAATGGAATTTATATTGAAAGCGGAAAATTTATTCATTAAATTCCATACCTCAGACTAGTAGCTTTTGAGATGTGGAGAAAGACAGTGGATAGAGTTTCTTACCTGTCTAACCACTATTTTAGAGTCTCCAAAGACGGTTAAGTTTTGAATGTTCATATCCAAAGATTCTCTGAGACCTTGCAGTAAAGCCTCATATTCTGCAGTATTGTTAGTACATTCAAATTCCAACCTACATGCTATCAATGTTTTGTTACCTGCCAAATCGATAATGACGCAGCCCACTCCAGCTCCTTCTTTGGACTTTGACCTATCGAAATACAAAGACCAAATTTGATTTTCATCGGGTACATGGGATCGTTGCGTGGAAGCTGCTAGCTATATATATGCTACAATCTCGGACTTCTTTTCTGGATTGGTGATAGTCGAAGCCTCGGCCATGAAATTGCTGAAGAAGGTGTCCATTCCTTGTACTTTAGGTGAATCAGCAGGAGGTGTATACGGTTTTTTGGGATCGTTCAAATCAGTGACCGTGAAATTAAGGTAGCGCTCACGATTTATTCTGATTTTATTAGGCTTTCCGTTCACTGGAAGCCATAGATGAGACCAATCTGTTGCAAAATAACCACGTAGCTTCTCTGACCAGTCCCTGCTTAAAAACATGCCATACACTTCCGGAATATCCACAACAATTATATCAATAACTTGATGAACCTTGGGGTTAGATGATAATCTAATAAGCACATTTTTTAGTTCGCTTATAACATTGACATTTGTCTGATCAAGTTGTATGATTTTTAAAATAGATGGTTCAACTTCAGCGTTAATTTTCTGGCATACAGACCAAGGCATCACAATGGATGACGCCCCTAAGTCTATCATACAATTATGCACATTTCTATTAAAGATCTTGAAAGTTAATAGGAAAGGAGGTACATTTTTGTGAGTACTAAGAGTGGTAGCTTGTGACTTTTTACTCGCAGTTTCTAAAGCTACTTTATCTACATTATTTACATTACTTACAGAAAGGATTCCTTTATCTTGAGGATCAGGATTATTTTTAGTGGAAGTCTTTTGGGGGACTTTTCTTTGCACAACCTTGTTACCATTAGAAATACCATTCTTGCCATTCTCTGAGATATTTTGCAACATTTTTTGTAACAAAAATGAAAACTTCAATAACTCATAAATAGAAATGTTAGCCCTTAACTTTTTAAGATCTTCAACAACATCATAATCTAAGTTAGGGTTCACATTACTCTGTTTAGTCTCAACTGATTTAGATTGCTTCGGAGGCGAAGTTGTAGTGTTTTCGGTAGAAAGTGTGTTTGCGATCTTACTCCTAGTGTTATAAGGATGAACAGTCTCGAAGTTGGCTTGGAAGATGCTATCCGAGAAATGTCCAAAAATGTTTGGAGAAGACTCTTCTTCTTGAACTGTCTCTGGTTCAACTACCTCCTCAAGGATCTCAGGAGGCATCAAGTTATCTTGGGCTTCTAGAATTATTTGAAGGGCACATTTCAAACTTTCTAGATTAAGGCCTTCAATGGTTGGGTTAGGTCGGTTGGTGGGAAAAGGCTTCCGGAACAGGGGCTTGTAAGGTCCTTTGCTTGAGGAAGCTTCTTCAGTCGACCTTTTTAAGTCTATAACTTGATTTGATAGTTTTTTAACAACTTTAGTGAGGTTTTCCAAATTAGAGCTTTCAGTTTGTGATTTATTTTGAATGGGTCTGGGGAGGATTTCAATCTTCTTTTTAGAAGAAGAACTAGTCTCAGTTTCGTTGCTAGTAGAGTCTTTAAGACTAAGTATGTCTTTTTCAATCTGGTTGGCCTCTTTGAAGGCTTATAACAACGCGGCTTTCTTAGATCATTTAACCCAAATAGCTATACTCTGATGCAAATCTTTGGTGTAGTATGCTATTATAAGACTCTCAGAGGGCATATAATCTGCAGGGATTCAGTTTTTAAGCGTTAATAATCTTTGATTAAAGTCTTTAACTTTTTCTTTTGTGTTCATTTTTAAGCTAGAAAGGTCCATGACTAAGACTTCCGGAGGCTTACCATCTCCGAACTTTTCCAAAAAGCATGACTCAAACTTTTCCCAAGACACAATGGTATGGGGTTGTTGGGCAAAGTACCATGTGGATGCATTACCCTCGAAAGTATACGGGAACAACCTACAGACAACGTCTTCATGTTCAACATTGTAGAGTCTTATGGATAACATACACTTTTTTATATGATCTTCAATGATCTGTTTTGAGTCAGGGTCAAACTTGGGAAGCCATTTCTCCGGATGCTTAGGTAAAGGGTGCTGAGCTCCAGGTACAGCTATGGAATCCTGATCAAGCCAGGGTCTTGCAGGGTTGTTCTGATTTGACATTGGGGTAGTGGGTGTGGAAGGCTGAGAAGGTGAATTGCCTTCGTCAGAGGAATCTCCTCCAGAAGAGGAAGGAGGTGATGGAGGTGGTGAAGGAGGTATCCCAGATCCTCCTGCAGCGGGATTTGAGATTGGATCTGAAGGATTCACAGTGAGGTTAGTGTCACCTAATTGTTCTCTGATATCAGAGAAATCCAAAGGTTGACCCCATGGACGATTTGGTTGCCTCAAACGGGCTAAGGCACTATGTGTTTTTACAAGGGATTGGCAGACAATCTCTTGTATGTCACCACCTATAGGATTAGGGGTTGTTGGCTCAACTGTGATTTGTGGATCTTCGGTTGAATTAGTTGTTGTTTGAAGGGGAATATTATCTTGTGAATGGCTTCTAGTCACTATGGGTGAGCGATTAGGGGGTGGAGGAGTCTTGCGACTACCTCGTGCCATTAATTAAGTTCAGGCCCTCCTTCTAGCGCCATTTGTTGATAGGCGAAATCGACTATCCGTCAACTGAGAGTGTGGAACCGGTCCGGGGTTGTCTAATAACCCAATCCGTTTGGGATGAACCACCCTGATGGGTTTAGTGGCTCCGTTAGCTGATCTAAGGTCCTAAGAAAACAAAAGAAAACTAATCTAAACTAACTATTAAAACTAATCTAACTAAAAGAAAACAAATAAAACAAACTAAACTAAAACAAACTAAAACTATCTAATAAACTAATCTAACTAAAAACTAACTATGAAAACAAACTAACTAATCTAACTATTCTATATATACAATCTACTATCTAATACTAACCTAACTCAAACAAATTAACTAACTAACTATTGACTGAAATATAACTTATTCACAAAATGTACAATATCTACGATTTACAGATTTGAATAAAACTTGAAAAACTCATTTGCATTCTGCCCTAAGACAGAGGTAGATATTTTTTGTTGATTTTATAATTTTATGAACAGAGATAAGACAAAAACTAACTAAACTAAACTACTAATATACTAATCCTAATTACTAATCTAAACTAAAACATATATCTAACTAAACTACTAATAAATATACTAAACAAATAAATAACAAACTGACCTGGAAACGCTCCAAATTTGTCCTGTGTATGATGACTGTTTTAGCAGATCGGAGGGAGGAAACCCGCACCGAATTATCTGAGAGATTATTGTAAAAAATAGATGCGATGCTCTTCAAGTTTGTTTACAGGACAAACAAGAAATAAAAAATCACAACAATCATATAATTTATAAATCTCTACAATTAGATAAACCCGTATGTAAAGACTTATACTAAATAATTCAATTGATGAAGAAGAGAAATCTGTCATTCATAAACTGAACCAAGTAATTGCTGT
>JZKD02S0077881.1:1375818-1389057 GCA_000966675.3 Picea glauca | reverse complement strand
CCCTGCCCACCCGACCCTTTCCCTCAGTTCTCTCGCAGACAAGACCGAAGAAGGAGAAGCCGGCTCTCGTTTTCGCTTCCAGAAGCTCCAGTCATGGCCGCAAGCTCAAGTCGTCTCCTACCAGTCGAAGAGCGCCTCAAGCAGCTAGATGAGAAGCTCGAAAAGCTCAAGAATATGCTCCAGTATCAACTGGACTTCATAGAAAACCTCGATTCTGAAGCTGGCAGGAGGWTGGAGCAGCTAGAACAAGATTTATCATTTGTCAAGMTCGGGTTCACTGAAGAACTCGATAAACTGCATCAGGAATTGAAAAGCCCTCAAGAACGGTTCGAGGACCGAATCGGAGGCCTGGAGGACAAGCTCGCCAAGCTAAACCTGGAATGGGGAGATAGCTCGGAGAAGTAAGAAATGAAATGCCGAATCGAACCAGTCTGAAGCTCGGTCAGCAACTTAGCATTTTGTATAGAAGATAGGTCTGTAAATAAACTTAGTTTCAGGTTTTCTTTAGACATGGGAAGCAGTTCTACTGGTTTTTAAGTATTGTAGGCCTCTTTTGCAGGCATTAGCTCTGTGCAGCCTGCCTTTGTAACAGATTTGTGGCTTTTGCCTTTTTTAATATAAATCCCTCTAAACGTTATTGTCAAAAAAAAAAGCAGTTCAACTAATGATTTCAACGAGACTTTGAAAGATGAAGTTTTCACGCTTACAGTCATGAAAACAAAATGAAGGAAAATGTGTAAATGTCGCAAAAATAAAAGTGTCGTTTATTTAAAAATTGCGACGAGATATTGATGTTTGCAAAACATTGGTGTAGGCAGCTTATAAGACAATGGAAAAAGTGAGTTGGCTGCCAACACTACCCTAAGTATGCTAGAAAAAATTGGACATGTGGTATTCATATTATTTAAGGGTTGTACCTATAATGCATCTAGGAATTAATCTTATTTCACAATAGGATCCAAGTTGTTCTATTTTAATAAGGTTCCCTTTATTTATTTGTATCAATGTTAAAGAATTTTAAACCAATATGTTAAAGCCCCTAAAGCCTATTTTAAGGCCCTGACACTCATTTATTATTAGTTTATTAGCTATCGTTAGTTAGGCTTAAGGTACATTAAATCATGCACACTTTATATCTTATTTCTAATAACGAAGATTCATTTTTATATGAATCTTTCCTTTTGAGTTGTATATATTGTAAAAGGAGATTTCCCCCTTGAAGTGGATTGTTATTTATTGTTGGAAAACTGGTTTTCATTTATTTCAACCCTATAAGAAGTCTATAATCCTCTAGAAGTGATAGGTGTATTTGAAGAAGTATCCAAAGTTATCCCCTTATGGAATATCTTTAAGCATGGCCCTCACGAGAAGACACTTTGAAAAATTATATAAGAAGCCCTCAAAATATGGTTAAATTTTTAAGTGGCTAGGAAGCCCCAGAGATGTGGTCATGAAGCCCAAATTTGATTGAAGAAAAAGAGTATGAAGGACATTCCAAATGAATGAAAAAAACTCATAGATGGATATTCATCGTCACTCTATTTCTAATGGTAGGTGGCACACCATGTAGTTTTTCACACGTGAGAAGTTATTCCCTCTTAAAGATGAATACTCTAAGTATGGTCAAGAAGCTTTGGATCTAAGGTTGCAACAAGAAGTTATAACTCAACCTCAAAATAAGGAAAAAGGGAAAAACAATTGCAACAATAAGTTATAGGTTGGCCCTAAAGTCAAGTAAAGGAGGTACTTGGAAAAGTATAAATACCTATCAAGAACCTCTTATTTAATCACCAACCAAGAATGTGATTTGTAAGTGAAAGAGAAGTAGTGGAGTTGTGTGATGGAGGGAGTGCTCAGAGCCGCAGATTGGAGAAGGGTTTTTTAGAAAACCTTATTTTAGCATACCCTCATGGGTCAAGCATAGGGTGTCCCACGAGGCCCCCACATGTTGTCCTAGTATCGTCACATGAGGCCCCTCCAGTTGCTCGATCTAGTCCCACGAAGTTGAAGAAAAGGTTGAAGAGGGTGTTATTCTCTTGATGTTGAAGTTAAGGAAGGTTTGATGATCAGTTATCTCATGCACCAGGCTTTCATATGTTGAAAGGTATGTCTCTATGTATGCTTTGAGGGTTGTATCTTGGTAATTTTTGCATATGCTTGAGGCATATCTTGGAGGTGTTGGCACATAATTGAGGTACATATTGGATATTTAGCACATGGTTAAGGGAAATTTTAGGTATATGCTTCGAGGCATGGTATATATTTTGAGGCACATCTTGGATGTCTTGGCACATGGTTTGATGTGTATCATGGTGATTTTGAGCACATTATTTGGAATATATTCTTGGAGATATTGCATGAATTTTATGTGGTTATATTATCTTTGATGATGATGATGATATATCATTATCAGTGACAACAATAGTGATTGGTTTATTATCTTATTTATATGCAAGAGAGGAAGGAAAGGGAAATGAAATGGAGTTGTATCTTCCTTCGGGTTGGATCCTGTAAACTAGGGGGTTGGAGCCTCCTTGCAGTTGGGGATGGAGAATCCATAGAGTTGTATCTTCCTTCAAGTTGTATCTTGTAAATTACAGGGTTGGTGCCTCCTTCTAGTTGGTTCTAGATAATTTTGGAAGTTGTTGCTTCCTATGAATGTAATATTCTAATATGTAATAAAACATTTCATGTTTTTCTCCCCTTTTGGTTTCCATGTAAAATTATTGTGTACTGTGTATTTATGGTTATATGTTTATGGTATCTTGAAGTGATAAATTGTTGATATCTTAAATTCTTACACATTATGATTAAAAGTGGTAAAAAATGGTTCATACTGATTCACCCCCCACTCTTAGTATTGGTGAATATTCCAACAATTGGCATTAGAGTGGGTCCTTTAGAAAAATTCTAATCACTGGAATGCAAATTGTGGAGTGCACCAAGAATGGAACACAACTGTTTGATGGTCAGAATTATTCCTTCTTGATCAGAAGGATGAAAATTTTTGTGCAAGCACAGGGATTTGATATCTGGCAAGTAGTACTACATGGATACAAGTCACATGCTACTCCCCCAACAGATAAAGATGGAATGAATATTAGTGAAAACAATTCAAAGAGTAAAATTGATATTTTGAATGGCATGTTGATTCAATATATGTCAAGGTTATGCATTGTTATTCTACAAAGGATATTTGGGAAAAACTTCAAAATGTTTATGAAGGATATGACAAAGTCAAGGGGCCAAGCTTCAAACTTATAGAGGTAAATTTGAACAACTGAAAATGAAGGAAGATGAAGATATTGCAACTTATTTTCTGTGGGTTGATGAAATAGTGAATGTTATTAAAGGATTAGAAGAAGAAATTAAAGAACCGATAAATGGTCAAAAAGTACTAAGGTGTCTTCCCATAATAATTGATCCTAATATTTCATCCCTAGAAGAAAGAGCATATATTGCTACATTGAGCATGGATGAGCTACATGGAATACTTACAGATTATGAAATGAGAACATAACAAGATAATACATCCAAGAAGGAAACAACTTTAAAATCATCCTAGAAGACAAGAAAGAATAATCAAAAGTCAAAATCAAGTTGTAGTTGCAACAATGATTCATATGAAGATGAAGAAATGGCCAACTTTGTAAGGAAGTTGAAGAGAGGAACTGGAAAGTACAAACATAAGCTTCCTTAAAAAAAAAAATGTGGTAAATTTTGTCATTTTTCTTCCAAATATCCTTATTCTAAGAATTCATATAGTGATGAAGAAGAAGTTCCCAAGAAAGAAAATAAATATAAAAAGGGAGACAAGAAATAAAATAAAAGGAAATTATTCAATAAAATCCTATACTCAAGAGAAGACAACTCCTCATCTTATGAGGATGATGATAGTGATAGTGACTCAGAAAGAGTACTCTTTATGGCATTGGAAAATGATAAAGAATATTATCAATAATAAATTGAAGTAGAACTAATCAACGCCTTAAGTGAACTAAAAAGAGAAAGGAAGAAAAACAAGTCACTCAAGGAAGAAATGATCAAGCTAAAGGAAGGTCCACAAAATCACAGCTCTGAAGAATTCCAATCGATTATTATGAATCTAAAGGTCCAAGTAGAAGAAGCAATAAGGATTGAAGAAACACTCAAAAATAAGTTGGAAGAAAAGGAGAAAATGAAGGAGAGATTGGAAGCATAAATAGTCTCACTAAGGAAGGAACTTCATAAGAAAGAAGTGCAACAGAAAAACACCAAAATATTGGATGAAATTATCAACATTCAAAGGACATACTATGACAAGTCTGGACTAGCATACAAACAAACACATACTGAGAATGGTTTGAGCTCCATGACAAATGAAAATGAAGCAGAACGAAAGAGTTATGTAGAAGTCATCAAAGGTCCCATCAATAAGGAAGAAGGAAAGTCTTCAAAGGAGAATATTCAAGAAAGGAATAATATTATAGAAGAAATCCACCACCTAGAATATCTAGAACATAGAATCAAAAACCAACAATGGAGGGAACTCAATAAAATTATAGAATAATTTCACCACCTAGAAGATCCTCCACACTCAGATACCAAACTATTTTTCTTCGTTTATTTTATTCCTGTAACAATTTTTGGCACACGACTATAAACTGTAGAGTCTATGCTAAAAACATAAGAAAATATGAAGGCTACTCTAGAAATAATTATCTCAGAAATCCTCATGAAGTGTACAATAGAAACTATAATAGTTTTGGGTCATTAAATAATGAAGTAGAATGATACAAATGCAACAATTTTGGACACATGGCCAAGGATTACAAATTGATTGTTCCTCCAAAGGAAACAAAACAAGATCTAACCAGTCATGTAAAATAACCATCAAATATATGGAAAAGGAAGTAAGATAAACTAAACATTGAAGAATGTTTGATTTCTCTACAAGCCCAAAGAAGAAAAAGTGATTGGTATGTTGACAGTGGTTATTTAAAACACATGACAGGTGACAAGGATATGTTTGTAACTCTAAATAAAGAAATTGATGGATCAGTTTTGTTTGGCAATGATAACTTAGCCAAATTTATAGAAAAAGACATAGTTAATCTTGGAAGAAAAGATGCCATGGAAAAAAATGTTCTACTTGTCGAAAATATGAAGCATAATTAGCTAAGTGTGATTCAAACGCGTGACTAAGGAAACACACTCCTATTCGACTCAAATAAATGTGAGATAAGGAAAGAAGGATCATGAAAGTTGGTGGTGACAACAATATAGACTCCAAACAACATGTACATCCTAAATGAGATCGGAAAGGAAAGATGTTTCTTGGGAAAGGAAAATGAAAGTTGGCTTTGGAAAAAAATAATAGGCCATATGAACTTTGACAATCTTGTCAAAATCAACAGAAAGGAAGTGGTAAGAGAAATGCCTGAAATTTCAAAGCTAACCAATACTATGTGTAAGAACTGTCTACATGGAAAATAAACAAGAACTGAGTTCAAAACAAAGGAATACTCTACAAAAAAACCATTTGAGATCGTACATGCCGATCTATGTAGACCTATGAGAAAAAAAGGGTTGAATGGTGAATAATACTTCATGCTGCTTATTGATGATTATACTAGAATGACCAGGGTATTTTTTCTAAAGAAAAAGTCAGATGAATTCGAATATTTCAGGATATTCAAAGATATGGTTGAGAACGAGATTGATTTCAAAATCAAGTGCTAGAGATCAAACAATGGAGGTGAGTTCACATCAGTACCCAGGACACCTCAACAAAATGGAGTAGTTTAAAGGAAGAACACAACTTTACAAGAAATGGATAGAACCATGTTGAAAGATTCCAAGTTGAGTGATATATTTTAGGTACAAGTAGTACATGCAATCATTCATATCTTGAACAGAGGAATTATTATGAGTAATAGTGACAAGACTCCATATGAACTATGGAAGTGAAGACCGACGAATTTCAAGCACTTTAGAGTGTTTGAAAGAAAATGCTACAAAAAAAGAGAAGATAACAATATTGGAAAATTTGATTCTCAAGTTGATAAATGCATAATAGATGGATACTCAAGAAAAAGCAAGGCATACAAATGCTGCAACCTAAGGATCAACAAAATAGTGGAAAGCATCAATGTAAATATTGTTGAAACAAATGTGTTGAAGACCATAAAACAAAGAAAAAAATTCAAAAGAGAAGGAAGTATAAGAAGAACTAAGAGAAGAAGAAGTAGAAGAAGAAGAAGAATATTAGCAAGAAGAGAAGAATCTATAAGTAGAACAAGAAGAAAATGACCAACAAGATCTTCAAATACCTTCTAGGACACCTAACCATTGGATACATAAGAATCATCCACTGGAACAAATTATTGGAGACAAAAATGTAGGAATAGAAACCAGAGGAAGAAAATGGGCATGTACACTAGAATAGAGACATATAACACTATTATCCATAGTTGAACCAAGAATTTTTGAGGAAGACAGAAACTATGAACATTGGATCAAGGACATGGAAGAAGAATTGAAGCAAATAGAGAAGAATGAGACATGGGAACTGGTTCCAATACCTAAGGACAAAAATATGATTGGTACAAAATGGGTGTTCAAAAAAAAACTAAATCAAGATGGACAGGTAACTAGAAACAAAGCAAGGCTGGTATGCAAATGATATGTTTGTTGGAATACTGAGAGGGGGGGTGAATCAGTATGATAACTTTTACCACTTTTAACCGCAATATATAAACTTCAATATTATGAGCAGTATATCATAAATGTATCATCTATGATTTCATTCAATATATCATGAGAATATAAACATAATCAACATCACATCAAATACACAGTACACCATAATTTATGTGGAAACCCAAATAGGAGAAAAACACATAGTTCTTTCTTATATATCAAAAGAATACATTCATTGGAAGCACCAACTTCCCAATTCTCCAGTTGCAACTTGAACGAGGCTACGACCCCCTATTTATAGGCTCCAACCTAAATGAAGCTCCAACTCACTGAATTCTCTAGATCCAACCATAAGAAGGATACAACCCCCCGATTCTCAGACTCCAACCTGAAAGAAGCTCCAACTCTTTGTTTTCTATGACACAAACCAAAAGGAGGATACAACCCCATTTCCTTGTCGTGTTCTATCATCCTTAAATATAAGTGTAGACCAATTGTCACTATCAAAATCACTACCACTACCACTGCCACTACCACTATCACTGTCACTATCACTACCACTGTCACATCAACCCATAACTAGTCAACCTATAACTATCACCAACCTGTCACTATCACCGATACTCATCTAGATCCTCTTTACATGGATCATATACCAAGGACACCTCTCAACTAAATGTCCAATATCACATCCAACACATGCCTCTACTAAGCATGTACCAAGATCACCAACATACCATCCAAAGATATGTGTCTTATCCATGTACCAAAACATGTACCAAACCATCAACCTGCATGTTAGGGTCCTAACCCGCACATAGGTAGATCAATATATTCGGATGTAATAAAGGTCAATATTAATAAGGCCTTTCAATAAAATAGATTAAGGAGGATGTAAGAAGACATAATAGAAGCTTCCACTTCTAGAAGGATCTTCCTCTAGATGCTTCTCTTGATAGACATATTTAGGGTCGAGGGTATGAAAACCCTAGCTTGGAGATTATTGTAACAGAGTGCTACTCGACTGGAGGTTGCCCCCTCGAAGAGGCCCATGAACATTGCTTTCTAAATCAAAGTGCTATTTATGTTGTTGTTCTTATATCATTTATGTGTTATTGTGGAGATTATGCTGGTTGTATTACTGTTATTTTTCCATTTCTAGCATTTTATTTCTGTTCTGCATATTTATTATATATGGTATCTTGCAAGTGGTATCAGAGCACTTTCCTTGGCAGAAATTGTGGGAATTTTTTTTTAGGGTAGAGACCTATTTCAGTGTCTTTAATCCACAGAGATCTATAGTTACGTGCATAAACCCATGGTTGATGGATTCATACACGCAAGAAATACAAGTGGTTCTTAAGCGCACATCTGTTGGCCACCGTTGTAACCCTTGTTGGTACCCCTTCAAGTGGTAGTGTATCATACAACACCCGTGTACAGATCGGCCTAGATTTCCTGAAGCCCTCTTTAGATAAACCTATCAGTCGGCGGACTGTTATAGTGTCACCGAGAACAACACTCAGGAAGATACTCTCTAGTACCTGGGTAGTCGGGTAGTAAGGCTAAGGGTACGGTCTATCCTCCTTAGTTAGTGCCTTGAGATATTGGGCCGAGTACTACTATTGGACCCCGCACGTATATCAAAGAGCTATAGCACAGGGAAAACCCTTGAATACCTAACCCTTGGGGGACATAAACATAAACAAATTAAAACAGACAAGATCTATTGCCACACAACTGTGTTCGGGTTGCCAAGTAAATACACATTTCTTTATGGTTAATCATTTGGGGATTTCATCACTACAATATTCTTCAGACCGGAGTATAACTCCATAGTCGTAAAAAAAAAGAAAAAAGTCTGGAATTTTTTTCACCATTATTTGAGACCTATTCCATTGGATTCATCTCTTCACCCTTATCGCATTCATCCATATCATTTTTCGGAAAAAAAATTTACCCCACCTGACCCTTTTCAGTTCACCCATCCTCATGGCCCATACCCGTAGCCAAGATCTGGAAACTTGCTTCAACACCTTGCAATTTGGTTTCTTTGAGACCCAAAAAGAAGTGAAACAAATCAGTGCTATTGTTGCCTCCATCGATTCATCCATCAATACAACCATGCATTCCTCAATAGAGGAAGTCAAACAAGAACTGACCACCCATCTTGAATCTATATTTGCATCACTCTGCACCAAACTGAATATCCCTACAGGTGACCCTTTCTCTGAAGCACCTCCAAAGATCGAAGACGAACATTCCTCCCATTCCCATACCTTTCAGCCCCATCACTTTCAACGTGACCTGCGCCTTCCGCAGGTGGATGTGATCAAATTTGATGGCTCGGACCCCACTGGTTGGGTAACACAAATGGAACATTATTTCTCTTTATATGACATTACAAATGACTTGGACAAACTCTGGTATGGTGTTCTCCATCTAGATCAAGAACGTTGGAAATGGTGGCAATGGAGAAAAACTTCCTGTCAAGGGTATATTGCTTGGACCCAATTTGTGACTGAGCTTTATGAATGCTTTGACATGGACACCAACCATTTGGGTTGTTTGACAAAGTTGAAACAATCAGGCATAGTAGAAGACTTCATAGTTTCCTTTGAGCGCCTGGATTTTCGAACAGAGGGCATGACTGATGCCTTCTTTCGAGAGTGTTTTATCAGTGGCCTCAAGGAAGATATTCGGGCCCATGTCCTCATGGCTTGACCCTCGAGTTGGGTGGAGGCTATTAAAAGAGATAAAGAAGCACAAGAGGTTGTATCCTCTCAAAACTGAAAACCCTCCTTTATCCCTCGCCCTAAACCTGTCACTCCCACTACTCCCTCCGCCCCATTAAAGATCCAAAAATTGACCAGGGATGAAATGGATGAACTCCAACTCAAATTCCTTTGTTATAATTGTGATGACAAATATTTCCTGGGCCACAAGTGTAAGGAAAAAAATATTTTTATGGCCATCTTTGAAGATATTTTAGAAGAGGATGTTGAAACTCCCCTTGTGTCTAAGTCACCTGAAATCACTGACATAACCCCTCCCTCAGACCCTCCCGAAGTAGAACCCATCATTTCCCTCAATGCTCTCATTGGCTTCTCCACTCCCCAAACCCTCAAGTTAATCAATTACATCAAGCATCAGAAGGTCATCATTTTGGTTGATAGTGGAAACACCCATAATTTTATTCATCACCACATTGCCCAAGAAACTCATTGCTACATCCATGGTGTCAAAAAATTCCAAATCATGATTGCCAATGGTGGTTCCATGAAATGTGGAGGGCGCTGTGAAAATGTGCATCTCCAAATCGGTGACTACCACCTAAAATCCCATATGTTTTCTATTGACATGGGTGGTTGTGACATTGTGTTGGGTGAAGACTGGCTAAGAATTTTGGGTCCCATTCTCATGGATTTTAAGGCATTAACCATGCAATTCGACCAGGAAGGCCACCAATATAAATTCCAAGGAATCATTGTTGGTTCACTTGAGGTCATTAGTTCCCATCGCATGGAAAAGTTGCTAAAAAAAGGTCATTCTGGTGTCATTGCCCAACTCCGTGCCATACAAGCAACAGAGACACCCCCGGTACCGCATGACCTCCAAGCCCTCCTTTCTAAACATCAAATGGTATTTTCCACTCCCGAAGGACTCCCTCCTTCCCGCAGTGTTCATGATTATTCTATTCCCCTTATACCCAGAAGCCTTCCTCCCAATATCCGTCCATATCGCCACCCCTTTTCACAAAAAAATGAAATTGAGAAAATGGTCCAGGAACTCCTTAATGCAGGCGTTATCCTCCCTAGTACGAGCCCTTACTCTTCTCCTGTAGTCATGGTCCTGAAGAAAGAAGGTTCTTGGAGAATGTGTCCTGACTTCTGTGCCCTCAAGAAACTAACCATTAAAGACAAATTTACCATTCCTATCATTGATGACCTCCTCGATGAATTGAGTGGCACCCAATTCTTTACTAAACTTGATCTTCACTCAGGCTATCACCAGATACATGTGAAAGAGGCAGACATTCCCAAGATGTCCTTTCGCACTCATGAGGGCCACTATGAGTTTTTGGTCATGCCCTTTGGCTTGTGTAATGCCCCCTCCACCTTCCAAAGCCTCATGAATCATGTCTTCCATCCATTTCTCTGTCATTTTGTCTTAGTTTTCTTTGATGATATCCTCATTTATAGAAAAACCTGGCCAGATCATCTTACTCATGTGGATCAAGTTTTCCATCTACTCTCTCAGCACCAACTTTTCCTAAAACAGTCTAAATGTGATTTTGGTGCTTCAGAAGTAGAATACTTGGGTCATCTGGTTGGCAAGGATGGCATCAAGGTGGATCCAAAAAATATTGAAGCTATGCAATACTAGCCGCACCCAAAGACTCTCAAAATCTTGCATGTATTTCTAGGCTTAATAGGGTATTATCGCAAGTTTGTTAAGAACTACAGAAAGATTGAAGCACCTCTCACTGCTCTCCTCAAAAATAACTCTTTCACTTGGATTCCAACTGCTGCTCAAGCTTTTCAAACCTTGAAGATGACCATGTGCACCACTTCGGTTCTATCCCTTCCTAATTTCACAAAGACCTTTGTTTTGGAATGTGATGCCTCAGGGAAAGGAATCGATGTTGTTCTTATGCAAGAGGGTCGACCTTTGGACTTGACCAGCAAGCAACTGTCTGAAATAAATCTGGGCAAACCCATTTATGAAAAGGAAATTTTGGATATTCTGCATGCCATTGATTTATGGCACCCTTATCTCTTGGGGCAACGCTTCCAAATTAAGACCGACCATCAAAGCCTCAAGTATTTTCTGCAACAACACATTTCCTCCCCGGAGCAAAAAAAATGGGTGACTAAGATCTTTGGATATGATTATGAGATCATTTACAAGAAGGGAAAATACAACGTAGTGGCGGCTGCATTGTCTCGAAAATATGAAGAAGAAGGATCCCTTTTTTCTCTTTCCTTCATTGTACCCGATTGGCTCCAAGCTGTGTGCCAGGAATGGCTTCAAGATCCCAATAGTTTGCATCTTATCCCGCAATTGCAGACCAATGCTCCGGCCCCCCCAGGGTACTCTGGTTCCTCGGATGAGCTTCGATACAAAGGCCGTTTGTATTTAAGTAAAAAATCAAAGCTTAAATCCATGGTACTTTCTGAGCTTCATGCTACACCCATAGCGGGGCACTCAGGGTTCACCAAAACAGATGGCAGGGTCAAAAGTTCTTTTTTCTGGGATGGTATGAAATAGGACATCCATAATTTTGTCATTGAATGTGAGGTGTGTCAATGCAACAAGGGAGAAACAGTCAAATCTTCGGGCACACTACAACCTCTTTCGATTCCACCTGCTATTTGGAAGGATATCTTTATGGACATTATTACCGACTTACCCAAATCGGGGAATAAATCAGTCATAATGGTGGTTGTGGATTTCCTTTCCAAGTATGCTCATTTCTATGCTCTTCAACACCCATTTACTACATCCACGATGGCTCAAATTTTCATGGACCAGGTCTTCAAGATTCATGGCATTCCACACTCTATTGTTTCTGATCGTGACCCAACTTTCACAAGCAATTTTTGACAAGAACTGTTTAAGCTACAGGGCACCCAATTGCATCTCAGCACATCTTATCATCCCCAGACTGATGGTCAAACGAAAGTTGTCAACAAGTGTTTGGAAACATATCTGAGGTGTTTTTCCTTTGAAAAACAACATCAGTGGCCTCAATGGTTACCCCTAGCCGAATGGTGGTACAACACTTCCTACCATACAGCTACTCGCATGACTCCTTTTGAAGCAGTATATGGACAGAATCCACCTTCAGTTCTCTCATACTTACCAGGTACCTCGAAGGTCTAGGCGGTTGACCAAACACTTACAGTTCAAGAGGATATTCTTCATACCCTTAAATAGGACTTGGTCATGGCACAGAATTGCATGAAGCAACAAGAAGATCAAGGTTGCTCTGAACGTCAATTTGCAGAAGGGGATCAAGTGTTTCTGCGACTGCAACCATAAAAGAAAACTTCCCTCAAGGTCAAGCATTGTCAGAAGCTAGCGCCCAAATTTTATGGTCCTTATACAGTTCTCAAGCATGTGGGACGAGTCACATATCAGTTAGCTCTGCCCAGTCAGTTGAAGATACATCCTGTTTTTCATGTTTCATGCTTAAAGAAGGTGATTGGAACTAGGTGCCAAATTCAAACCAACCTTCTAGAGTTAGATCCTTCTAGAGTTAGCTGAAGAAGGATCCATTTGGCTACAGCCAGAAGCAGTTTTGGACCAGCGTGAGTGTCGCCTGTGTCAGAGAACCATCAAGGAAGTGCTAGGCCAGTGGAAAGATACGACTCCAACAGATGCCACTTGGGAACCAACTACCATTCTGCAGTAGTTTCCACATCTCAAGTCTTGAGGTAAAGGTTGTTTTTAAGGGGGCGGACATGTTAGGGTCCTAACCCGCACATAGGTAGATCAATATATTCAGATGTAATAAAGGTCAATATTAATAAGACCTTTCAATAAAATAGAATA
>JZKD02S0077881.1:1362506-1375768 GCA_000966675.3 Picea glauca | reverse complement strand
TTAGGGTCCTAACCCGCACATAGGTAGATCAATATATTCAGATGTAATAAAGGTCAATATTAATAAGACCTTTCAATAAAATAGAATAAGGTGGATGTAAGAAGACCTAATAGAAACTTTCACCTCTAGAAGGATCTTCCTCTAGATGCTTCTCTTGATAGACATATTTAGGGTCGAGGGTATGAAAACCCTAGCTTGGATATTATTGTAATAGAGTGCTACTCGACTGGAGGTTTTCCCCTCAAAGAGGCCCATGACCATTGCTTTCTGAATCAAAGTGTTATTTCTTTTGTTGTTCTTATATCATTTCTATGTTATTGTGGAGATTAAACTGGTTATATTACTGTTATTCTGCCATTTCTAGCATTTTTTTTGTTTTTTTGCATATTTATTATATCTGGTATCTTGCACTGTACCATATCAAACATCAACCGTGTACCACAACAAGTACATCAACCATGCACCAACATATGTACAGCAACAAGTGCATCAAACATGCACCAACACTTGTACCATGTACCTCAACCATCAACCATGTACATAAACCATCAACACATGTACCATACCATGTACCATAACAAGTTCATCAACCATGTACCAAACATGTACCATATCATGTATCAATCATGCCCCATATCGTGTATCAATCATGCATCAATATTGTACCATATCATCCATCAACTGTGTACCAACATATGCATCAATATATAAACCAAAACCTCAAGCATACATCATAATCAACCAATATCATATACCAAGTATATGGCAATATCACAAAGATGTTCCTCTAACAATAAACCATGACAACCATATAGAATGTACCAAGGATATCTCTCAAGAACTTATCAATAACATCAAAGA
The DNA here is from genome assembly GCA_000966675.3 of Picea glauca. Taxonomy (NCBI): domain Eukaryota; kingdom Viridiplantae; phylum Streptophyta; class Pinopsida; order Pinales; family Pinaceae; genus Picea; species Picea glauca. The sequence goes on along the minus strand of JZKD02S0077881.1, from coordinate 1,374,907 downwards.
ATGAACCTCATCCATATGCAACCATAAACCCAAAGGGGCCTCAAATATATTCCTTAAGCATGTGCCATATCATCCATGAAAAAAGCCTCAAACTAACACTTAAAAGATATACCTTTACTCAAACTTCACTACCAAAAGTTTTTCTTCGCTACCAAAAGTTTTGGCTATCAAAAATTTTCTGCTAAAAATTTCTCTACCAATTTTTTTTGCTACCAAATCTACGCTACCAAAACTTCACTACCAAAATAGTGCTACCAAAATTTTCGCGGCCAAACCTTTTTCTACCTCTGAAAAATATTTACCAAAACACTTGAAATATATATAAACATTAAACTTGTGTGTGTATCAATGAAGGAATTCATGTGGTGTATTTATACTTTTTTAGGCTAACTTATTTCCTTACTTTATAACTTTCTTGTTACAACCACTTTAGCCTAAGACTTGTAATTGTTTGGGAGATTCTTAACCATTCGTTGGGGCTACCAACTTCAAGAGGGCATAAATCCTCACCTATGAGGAACCACATGGTGTACCACCTATCACCGGAAATGACACAATAAGGGTTATCCATCTATGAGTATCTTACCTTCATTTACACTATACTTCATGTATATATTCCTTATCCAACTTTGGGTACCATAAACACACCTTTGGGATTAATGTATAATTCATCAAATGCACCCATGACATCTGCTAACATCAACCACTCCATCAATAACAACTAAATCGCCATCAATCTCAACCATATATCTAGGGCTTCCAGACTTCTCCAAGGGTTGACATTGATCTCCAATGGTTGACATCAATGAAAATCAACTATCAAAAAATATTCCCCTTTGGCATTTATGGAAACACCAACATCGATGGAAACACTGATGGAAACACTCATGCTCCTCCTATGACCATTTCTCCTCATCAATGTTTCTCACTCTCCCCCTTTGATGTCAATGGAAAAGGGTCTCTCTCCTTGGGGATTCTCCCCCTGTCTTCATGCATCTATCTATTATTTCTCATTGTTTCCATGGCTTTGTTCTTTCTCATGTTTCTCTCCTCATGTTCCTCTTCTCTTGTGACTTGCTCTAAAATTATAGCTTCTCTAAATAATCCTTCTCTAAATTCATACACTTGACTCTTACTCTTCTGATCTTTCTCTTTCTCTCCCTTTCAAATCATGGTAAAAAGGATAACTCCCCCTATCGATATGTTCCCCCCTATCTGTATGCTACTAATATTCCTTTATGAATCTCTTAATGATTTCTCTTCCCTTGACTTATTTGCAAGATGTCGTGTAGATCAATGTAGGGATACCTGTAAGTGTTTCCTTTCCTCTCTTCCAATGATTGATAGTATCCCATTGGTGCTTCCTCTTGTAAATCTCTGATATATATATATATATATATATATATATATAATTCATTAATTGATTTCATCAATCACTTGTCATGTTCACTTGACCATATTATTCAATGATTTTTTCTAATGATTTATCTTATGCTGACTATTTCGCTTTCCCTGTTCTGTTGTGCCTTTCATTTCTTTCCTTTCTGTGACCAATAGATTCCAACTGATTTCACTGATTCCAATTGTATATGAAATGATATGTATATTCTCTGACCAATGTTTTTTGTACCTTCTAAGTATCCATATCTACCCATATGTCGCATACTTTTCATGACTTTTGTACTCAAGTGTCCACAATGTTGAACCATATATCATTTTACTATCATGAAGGCTTCACGTCTGTAACTGATCATCACATATTCTTGTTTCTTCAAACCGATTCAAATGTGTCAAATGGTCTCCTCTATATTCAAATTAAACTCTGCATGTTTGGAACAACCTGTACTAAAAATATCCCTATCTGAATACATACATGGAATATAAAAATTTTCCCGTGTAACTGCCAACTGATATATACGTGGAAACACTACTTCTTAACTGATCAATATGTCACATTGTACTTTTGTTATATGATTTCTCTGAATTTGTCTCTACATATACTTCAAACTTCTTGAAGGATGGTTCTCTTATCTATGTAGCTACAGCACTGACTCCCCCTATTCAATATTCATATTTGTTGGGACTCTCCAAGTCATATAGCTCAAAAAAATACCCTCTCTGATGTGGAATAATATTCCTCTTTGTATGTAGACTCGTTATTTTTCGGAACTTTGACTTTTTTCTTTCTACCTATGGATTTATATTCCCCTACAATTCATGAAAGTACAATCTCTTGGACATGTTATTTATTCACCTTCTCTTCTTTTCTTTCTCTCACTAGTGTCAATTCTGTGATCTTTGGGACATGTTCTTTATTAACATGTCCTTCTTGTTTTCCATTTCTTCTCCAAACTTTCCTGTATCCGACATCTTCCTTTTTTCCTGTAAATTTTTCTTGATCTGGTACTATTTCCAATCTTGAGAGTATGACTTTTGGGTGTCCTTCATTTATTGTCTCTTCATTTTCTTGTTCTTGTTTTCTTTTCCAAAATTTCTTATATCTGATATCAGTTTTATTTTTCATAGAAGTATCCATCATGCTTCTACAATCATGAGCTATGTGTCCATATTTATGTCATTTGTAACAATCAATGTTATGTGGGGCCACATAAGAATTTCTTGAACATTTTTTCCAGAAGCCCTGAAATCTACAATTTTATTTCCAAAGTTAGTACAATAAAAACAATGAACATAAAATAAATTTACATACTTGGAAGTGAAATATATTCTTTGTGGTGTAGTCCTTCTGAATTCTTTCCTTGGTTTATCATGATCATGATTGAAGCTTCTTTGTGGCTTTAATGTAGAGGGTCTTCTTGAAGATATATCTCTATCATTTTTCTTTGATTCTAGCTTACCATGATTCCTTCCTTTGAGTACTTCTACATAACTTGTATTCTTTTCTTCATTCTTATTTTCTGGAAACTTACAGTGATTCTCTTCAACATTCTCTACTGATGATGTGGATGTTTTTTTTTCTTCAACATTCTTGCTAAGTTGGAAAATTTTAAATCTTAATGTGACAACTTCTTTTTTAATCTTCTCAATCTCTTCTTCTTTCTTCATCATCTGAATTTTCATGACTTTTTTTGTTCTCTTTGCTTCTTCAAGTTGGATTTTCAAGGAGATGATTTCATTTTCAAGCCTTCTCTCTTATTAACCAAATTCTTCTTCAAGTTGATTTAGGTCCTCAGTTCTTTTCTTAAGATGATATGTCAAAATATTCTCTCTCTTCTCTGCTTCCTTTATTTCATAATCCAAACACTACTTCTCTTCCATTGATTCCTTTTCGGCTTCCAAACATTATTTTTCTTCCATCTGACTTTTATATGTTTCTTCAATCCTTCTGGATTCTTCTAGCTGAAATTTTAGACTCATGATGACTTGTTGGGCTTCTTTAGAACTTTCTTGAGAATGCTTCTTGACTAATTGTTCCTTAAGATACCTTATTTTCTTCCTTTCTTTTGTCAATTCATCTAAGGAATTGATTAATTATGATTCAAGTTCTACCATGACTTCTTCACAATATTATTCTTCGGAATATGTCTGACATGATGAGTATCTTTCTTCTTGCATTGTACCTATACCTTATTTAGAATTATCTGGCTTTATGATGGGATATTCCTCAATGTATAGATTATGTATCTTATCCCAAAGTTCTTTGGTTGATGAACATTTTCCCACTTTCTCTCTTACCAGATCAGGTAATCCTTCCCAAATGAAATCCATTGCTATTGTGTTGTTTCTTTTTAATTCCTTCTTGGATCCAGTCTTCGATTTATTTGTAGTGATGTATCATGTAACAACTAATTTCCAAACATCATATCCATGTGTGTGTAAAAATACTTTCATTCTTGTGCTCCATATATCGTAGTCCAGACCATTCTAACCATTGAATATTGGTGCTCTATTCTCAGTGTAATCCATGATCTTCCTTCCACTGGTTAAATTGTTTTCTTGAAGGACATGCTCTGATACCAATTGTTGGAATATTGAGAGGGGGGGTGAATTAGTATGAACACTTTTACCACTTTAAACCAAAATATACAAACTTCAATATTATCATTAGTATATCATCAATGTATCTTCTATGATTGCATTCAATAAAATGATTCAATTATGAAAAGAAAAGAAATATAATTAATGTATCATCTATGATTGACAAAGTAATAACTTTTTCTTGTGCTTTGTTATCATCTTGTTTTTCATGATTTTCATTAAAGTTTTGTTATAATATTTATTCTTAAAACCAATCATTTAAAGTTTAATCATTGTTACAAGAAGTAAGTTTTGAAAGAGGGACAATATGCAATACTTTGGGAAAAAATTTATGAGTCAATTTTTTAATCATAACTGTTCTTTAGTTAGAATTTTACATTTGCAATAAAAAGATTAATTCATTCTAAAGCATTTAAGACATAACCTATCTAGATCTCAACATAATTGAAACACATATCAATTTTCTTTCTTATGTTGAGATATTTCTTTTCATTTTTGTCTTATTGTCTTTCATGAATTTTTTTCTTAATAGTTTCTCCTTTTGATGCAGGAGCATCGCCTTCAAAGTCAACAACACATGCATGGAGGCAGACGAATGACATCTCCACAATGACAGAGTTTCAAATCAAGAATTTAACTCAGAATTTAATCAGTTGTTGAGAAATTTTTGTAAACAACATTTTAAAATGTAACTTGTTTGTGAAGTCTTGAAGAACTATAAGAAATTGCAGATATGGAGTGTCGACTCTATCTGGCAATAACTAGTAGTTATTGTAATAGGACATAGTACGTAATAGCTTTGAATTTGAAATGATAGATTTCATAACAGGACGAGAGAGCTCGTGGAGCGGTCCTTAGATAGTTCATTGTTGCATTGTAATAAAAAGAGGATGTATGAGGCGAAATAGAGAGATCAGTAGAGTAGAGTAGAGTAGCAGAAACACTATGTATTTTGTTTTTCATGAATGAATAGAACAGACAAAAATTGTCCCAAATCCTTGGATTGTGTTCATATTATGTGTGATTGAATAAATGTTAATTTATTTGTGTATGATTTAGTTAGTTCGTTCATGTATGATTGTTCACGAAATTAAATATATGAGTTCATGATGAAGCTGGTTGAGTTTCAATCATTTCTCTTTTGATACTTGTATGTAAGGTGTGCATCTCGAACGCAAGGAGTGCGTCGACTAATTCTCAGATTGACTCAGAGAAGTTCATAGAGAGAACCATAGAAACTCAAACTAGGTGCAAGGTGTGCACAACGTCAATAAGCCAACAAGCTTCAAAGGACTAGTGTAGAAGAATGCTAGGTGGGTGAGAAGCATTTTCTTTTCAAGAAAATCCTTCGAACTAAGTTATTCGAAATCCTGAGGACGCAAGCTATGCGTGGGAGATCAAAATCCTTTTAAGGATAGAATATTAGAAGAAATAACACTTTTCACGAGTGTTGACGAAATCCCAGAGGCAGATCCGTTGAGAGAACAAAGGTTGGGAACCTTTGAAAATGGATAAATATTCCAGGCGGAGAGATATCAGAAGCTCAGGGGGCGGAGTGATAGAAACCATATGATCATTTGTGGAGAAGAACCTAGACCGTTATATCTACATCCAGGTAGAGGAGAAATGAGCATAGTGGAGTCAAATCTCAACCATCAGATCTGAGCTCATGGACCGACAACCATCGGCTCAAAAGGAATGTGCATAAGTTTTCACTCTTTGGAGTTGCATAGGAGAGATGGTTTTGCAAAGTTGCAAAATATTGACATCATCAGAACCATCCATCAAAAGGGATGCATGGAAAATGATCATCATTTCGCTGATTTGTGACTCAAAGAAGTCAAAGGGAAAATTCTTGAAACTTGTGAAACACGAAATCGTGAAAAGATCCCAGTCGTTGATTGAGGAGAGATCTGGACCGTTGATTGCCCAGGGATAATTTTATCATTTCTGGATCGGGAGAACAAAGGTGAATATTCTTTTGACTTCATAATATGTGAAATCCCAATACACAAAATCCCAACGAGATCTGGATTGTTAGATACAGAGGAGCATGAGCCGTCGGATTAGGAGCGTCCCAAAATATCAGAATTTCGGAAGGCGGGGATGTGAAGGAAATTGTGACTTGGAATTCGCAAGTCACAAAACCTCGATTCACAAAAGGAGATTCTGGACCTTCAGATCCAGAAGGGACACGTGGCAAAGACCTAGGCATTTTAGGTAAATACTCGAAGAAATCTTAGGTCGTCCGATCTAAGAGGACATGTGGAAGGATTTCGCGTATTTGAGGAGAAGGAAAAGGTTTCAAGATTTGATATCTCATAAGTATGGATCCTGAAGGAAATATAGACCTTCGATCAAGAAGGAACCATTGGGCTGTTCATCTAGTTGAAAGATCAAACACCCATGTGAAGATAACCTTGACCATTGATTCAGGGAGAGATGATCCGGTCCATAGATAAGGAGGGCGCAGATATGAATGTCAATTTGGATGTTATCGTCAAGATCATGAGATCGATGATCCCATATCATTGTGGGGACAAAAGTTGCAAGGAGGTTAAATAATCGAAGGCGGGCCACAATTTGAACTGTGGTTTCGTCTGGAGGACACGTATAGGCTGAAGAAGCATTGTGGGCCCAAAAGTGGTTTAATTCCATACCGCTTGTGACCGTGCCTGCAATCACGTGGCCATAGCCCTAGGTCACATTAAGTGAGGGCTTATCTGAAAAGGATCTAACCTCGACACTCTAAGTTTTCACACATAGTGGAAGGGGGAAGGTCGCGGGTTGTTGTCAGACCTACACCAAGAAGCTGAGGGGGCATGTGTTTAGATATAGAAGGGGACATTTAAGGTTCCATAGAGTCTTTCGACTTGAGAATTGAAGGATCCAAGACCAGGAGGTCACGCATCCCTACGGGAAAGTATGGGGGCTGCATCAGGTGGTATCAGAGAAAATTTTAAAATTGTTTACAGACATAAGACAAAAGGAGAAAGGAGGAAAGTTGGTATAATTTGTGGTATGAAAGTAATTTAATTTTTGTTTGTAGGTGAAGTAGTGAAAACATGCCACCCATAAGGCACATAGCGAATACAGAAATGGAATAATAAATGAGACGACTTCGAATGAGATTGAATGCCATGGAAACAACATGTTATCACTCCAGGAAACTCTCCTAGGCTGTAAGTCGGAGATGCCCGGTAACTAACTCTTTTTGGGAAATGTTTTCTCAATATTTGATATGGTTTTTGGATCAAGATGAATATCTAGGGACTAGACTGTATTTTCAAGACTGTCTAGAAATACAAAATCTTACAAGGCCTTCTAGCAATGCAATCAAACAAAATTTGATAAAATGGAAGAGGAATTAGCTATTGAACTAGACTATACTCATATAACAAGCACAATGGGTTTAATAACCAAGGAAATAACTTATGATTATCAACTTAATTAATCATTTAGTGAGATGACAGTCACAAGCAGGCTGAATAAGCATCAACAAAGAACATTCACTCATAAGATATCAGGGAACAGGAAAAGTTTGACAACACAACTGAAGGAAGCTTGCAATTTTTCATAAAATAAGAATAAGTCTTTTTGTTACAGTAGCAGCATGGTAGCATCCAAAATTGAACCCCTAGTTCATCTTCTATCCTAAGCTTTATAGCATTACAAAACAGTTCTGAGATCCTAAAAACAAGGATCAGATATACTAAAAATAGTAAGTCAAAATTCAGTTGCAAAAGAAGTGGGATGCTTCCCCAAAATGAGGCAAATCCCAGATTTCTCTCTGTTGATTGTTGGTGTAGTGTAGAACAGCCTCCCAAGGCTAACTGATGACTCTTCCAAGAGGTAAAATTYGAATTTRCTGAGGTGTGCCAAAATCCCTATATGTTTTCCTTTGAAAAATGTACCAAACTTGATTAAAACACCTCTTCTTTGCCTTTATCCATCAAAGTAACCATTGGATCTGACTTGATAATTCACCACCTGTCTATTCCAAGAGTTTGATCTCATTATGATTCAAAAATTCCTGATTTGGGCGAAATTTCAAGTATTTTGGTTAAAACAGGCTTTCGGTGGTTAATGGGAAAATTTCTGGGTGATTTATCCACCGAAAGCGCCTCTTTCAGTGGTTAATGAGCACATTGGAGGCTTGCCTAAACCACCGAAAGTCAGAATTTCCAGAAAAATATGCCTTTGGGAAAAATCAATTTTCTCAGCCGTGGAATGTCCGTTTTGCACATTCAAATAGTCGATTTTTAACTACAAATCATAAGATTTCCAATGGTGTAATAAGATTTTGATTTTGAGCCCAGGAAGTTGTCAAACGTTTCACTACAATATTAGGCACCACTCTTTCAAAAATGCTGGTGCGTTTTTGGTCGCTAACATCTGGCTCCAACTAGGATGGATACCTCCCTGTGAGGTCTCCAAGAACCTAGAAGACCTTGTGCCTTTAGTATTGGGCCATGGAGTCATTCAGCATTTTCGGTGGTTAATGAGCACACACATGGGCTTGCCTAAACCACCGAAAACAAAAACTTACCCATAAATCAAAACTTGACGAATCTCAATTACCTACAAGAGTACAAAGACCTCAGGGTTTGCTGGATGAAGCTCCTCTCTCTGTTTACAGTGCTCCCAAGTCTCAGTATGAATTCAACAGGCACATCCACCATGACTATCTTCCATGATTAGGAAAGACATGAGGATTTTCACCAAATGCATATTTCATCCTTCCAGAAAAATAATGAGGAAACCAAGCTGCACCACCACTAGCATTTACATATGGTATAGAAGCAGGATCAAGGACTATAGTAAACCAAAGATCCACTAAATTGTGTGAACAATCATAAAGAAGCCACAGATAAGTCTACAATACTAATAAAAACTCAGGCTGTGAAGCCACCAACGGAGGGTGTTGTCGGTTGCCACCATGTCTCTGTAAACCTTTTTCTGGATCGTGTATCAATACGGCAGTATCTTTAGATACAAAGCATTTTTAGATCTTTTGATATGTGCAGATAAACTGATAATATTTGTGTGCCATGAAAGGAAGTTTCCCACTGATTCAGTCTGATGTTGTACATCTAAACTATTGAAAAATGGAACCTTGTTATTGGTTATAGGTCTGGTACTTAAAACACACCTTCCACCAACACTGTTTTTAGATATTCCACGTGAATTCTGACCTTCATCAGGTGCTACCTGAGTCACATCTCTTAAATTGTTTCTGTATGATCTGGATTGCCGACCCAAACCTACCTTGTCATTTAAATCCCTAGATCTAGAAGAAACTTCTTGCTCATTTGCCTGACAGAAGTAACCGCTATGCGTTGACTGGATAAAGCTATTCTCTTGCTTCATACTGTCCTCCATTTCCAGCAAGTCTTCAGGAAAACCAATACGTGGAATTTTCATTGAATCTTCAGTATTAAAAAAAATTATGGTGAGACACCTCTGTGACCCGTTTATTTAGAGATTCCATTCTTTTGGGTAGTTTCTCAATGGTAGGTCTCTCAACACTTTCTTCAGATCTTGGAATATTTGATTCATTTTGAAGATCCTCATTTCTTCTTCGGGTATTTTCTATGTTAGAGTCATCAACAAAGTCTACCACTGAAGCAACCAGTTTGTTTATAACATTTTCACTACTTATGAAACCTATGTTGCTATTTTGAATGCCACAAGGAGCTTTAGGGACTATTAGTCCAGAGGATATCCTGATAAGTATGCCAGAGTCGCCTGAATCAGCAACATGGAAACCAATTGGAATTGAGGATGAAATGTAAATGGCACATGAGCTAGGCACTGTCAACTGTTATACAGATGACATAAACATCACAACTCGGATAGCAAGAAGATTTGATGCCTCAAAATCTGGGACCTCTATCTTCTTAAAATCTGCACTAGACTGCCATCTGTTCATGCAAATTTGACTGTACGTTTCATCCTCATCTGCCATGTGGACCAATGCCTTCAATCTGGCAAATGTTTTAAACAAACATAGAGATTTCTCCTGCGCGATTTTTGGAACCTGAATCTTTGAGATATTGGCAGCTTATGAAATTTACAGCTGCGTTAAATTTTATTGTTGACCTATGGTCTGGAGTCATACCGCTATAGAAAAACATTCCAATCTGGTCAGTAACGTGGTTCCAACTGAGAGGACACTCGAGATTTTCAAGGTTGCCTCACAAAGCTTCTCTCATTCCAATAATGCGGTCTGCCATAACCTTAACCTCCTTGTGCCAGAGAGCCTTGAGATCTGGATCACTCATGATGGAATATACAAGAAGAGCCCCATGAACAAGTGGATTTTTGTACATTGGCCGAGCAATCTGTTGAAGTTGGCTCTTAACTGCAACTACCTGTTTTGCATCATCGCATATAACACTTAGACAACCTACCCTCTGTCCATACAAGCCCATATTTTTTGCAAAAGATTGTGCACATGCAATTTGGTGACCATCCTCCAAGAATATCCTGATTGCCTTAGCATCTCTGTCAGTATCACCACTTGCAAAACCTTGATAAGCCATGTCAAATAAGGGATAATGATTTTTCACCTTGAATTGATAAGAAGTTGCTACGACCAAATTTAGAAAGTGTCCCATTTGAAACCAAGACTTTTTGCAGAGATGGGAAACTCTGAACTGTCTTTTCTGATGCAAATAACAAAACTATGAATTCTTCATGTGCAAGAACCCAAGCAGGAAGGGGAAGGGCACATCGTGCAGATATTGTTGGTGCAACTACAGCTTTTAGTGCTCCCTTCAAGGAAGAAGTATCTGAGAAAGCTTTTCCACATAGGATTAAGGTTGGTTGTTCATAATTCTTATGCTTCCTTTGTGCGACCTCTCATCTTGGCCCGATCGGATATAGCAATTGCCCAGTTATAAAATGCATCATGTTGAGATTCAATGAATCTTCCAACACCTGTATGTTCCCCTGTCTTATTACCAACCGGTATGGATGCGAACAAACAAATGCGCAACTTGGCGGGCCAAAAGCACAACTGATCAAAAACTCTGTTTATTCAACAATATCTGAAATCAATCTAAGTGCTCATATAAAGAACTTATTCTTCTGTCTACTCCTATATCTAGCCAATCATAAGTATATTGATCAAGTAAAAATGGATTTCCAATGCAGCCAAGTGAGAAACTAATCTACTGATATCATGCTTGATCTTGACTTGAAAAATATTAGAAACCATAGCATACAGAAATGGAGTTTGAAAGGGCAGCAAAACCAACCTTCATTTGACAAGAGTAATTTTACATTTATGTTGTTCGAGAACTCTAGATAATCAACAAAAGGATCAATGACACTGTAAGAAAACACTTCTTTCTGTTGCTTCGACTGAACATCAGAAGATCTCTGCCTACCCTTCTTCCGAGAATAGCTGCCACATTTAATTGCGTGTAAATTTGAACAGGGCTGAAAACTCACTGTATTGTTGATGATGAATGGTTTTTTGTTGTCTGCAGATCTATATTCAAGTATAGTGCATGTAAACTTGTTGATTTTTGTGGATGACTTTTCAATGTCAGTTGCAGGAGCTTCAATATCTACTGCGGAAGTTTCTGGATGACAATATTGTTCTTCATCAAAGACAAGTGAATCCACCACTCCCTTGTTTTGCATAGGAAAATGAACAATCTCCTGATCTTTCTCTTGAACAACAACAATAGAAAGAATTTCATGTTCACAACTAGAAGAATAGACATTTTGAGTGTGTGAATGAAATTCTTCACAACAACCTTCAAGAAGAATTTCCCGAGAAAAATACCTTTCACATCGATGATGGGATACTCTATGAAACTCATTTAAAGAGGATATGCTAGAAGGAGGTAAAGAACGATACCATTCACAAGCATCTCCTTCTAATGAGAAGAAAAACATCTTCATGAGCACATCCTCATGATATACATCCAGCTGAATCATGCATTGATGAAATCTGATGAGATGATCTGAAGGATTATCTTCTTTCTTTTCTGCAAATCTTGGGAGGTGATATTCCCAAATATCTATAGAAGGAACTGGATGTGGGATACCAGGAACTGTTGAGAAGTCAAGAGGTGAAAACCTCCGAGCCAAAAGAGCTGCAAACGCTTTTGACATTTGATTATTGTGGAGTCGCCACTGAATTCGTCCTTCATGGAGTCGCCAAATAGATGATTACAACTGAAATAATGTCCAGGCTTTGTCTATCATCAAAGTTGAATCTATGTCGTCTCCCAGAGAAGCTGAGCTTCGATATCCTTCCTCGGCAATGGCACCAATTTGTTATCACTCCAGGAAACTCTCCTAGGCTGTAAGTCGGAGATGCCTGGTAACTAACTCTTTTTGGGAAATGTTTTCTCAATATTTGATATGGTTTTTGGATCAAGATG
>JZKD02S0077881.1:1331528-1362456 GCA_000966675.3 Picea glauca | reverse complement strand
TTGATTAAAACACCTCTTCTTTGCCTTTATCCATCAAAGTAACCATTGGATCTGACTTGATAATTCACCACCTGTCTATTCCAAGAGTTTTATCTCATTATGATTCAAAAATTCCCGATCTGGGCGAAATTTCAAGTATTCTGGTTAAAACAGGCTTTCGGTGGTTAATGGGAAAGTTTCTGGGTGAGTTATCCACCGAAAGCGCCTCTTTCGGTGGTTAATGAGCACATTGGAGGCTTGCCTAAACCACCAAAAGTCATAATTTCCAGAAAAATATGCCTTTGGGAAAAATCAATTTTCTCAGCCGTGGAATGTCTGTTTTGCACGTTCAAATAGTTGATTTTTAACTACAAATCATAAGCTTTCCAATGGTGCAATCAGATGTGGATTTGGATCCTAGGAAGCTGTCAAAATTTTCACTACAAGATTAGGCATCACTCTTTCAAAAATGCTGGTGCGTTTTTGGTCGCTAACACAACACATAGAAGAACACCAGATGTTGGTGATGTCAGTGAAGATGAGAGTGAAGAAGAAGAGGCCGAAGAAAATGACATGGAGGATGTTTCACAAGATTGCTTGATAAAAGTTGTTTCAAAGATAGGAGCCAGAGCAAGGATAGAGGTACCTATGTATGAAGGCAATTTAGAAGTTGAAGAATTGTTAGATTGGGTGCATGCTATGGAAAAATACTTTGATTACAAAGATATCTAAGAAGACAAGATGGTGAAGCATGTAGTGACAAGACTAAAAGGTCATTCATCATTATGGTGGGATGAAATGCAAGCCGAACGCAAGATAAATGGTAAGCAGAAAATTAAAAATTGGGATAGGATGGTAGCCAAGTTGAAGGCCAAATTTATCCTAAAGGACTACCAAATCAATATTTACAGAAGATTGCAGAACTTGAAACATAGGGGTTTATCAGTGGAGGAGTACACTGAAGAATTTTACCAAATAAACACCAGGGCTGGACAGAAAGAGAATGAAGATGAGAAGACAACCAGATACATCAATGGGATGAGATATGAAATACAAGAGGAGATCAGCATGATTGCTTAGGCTACTTGATTCTTATAAAGTAGCCTTGAAATATGAGGAAAAATTGGCCAGGAAGCAAAGCCAATGAAGAAGAGGTGGAAATTCAAGCAGAGGCAAGGGAAACAGCAAAGAAAAGTTCCAAAAGTTGAAGCCTGAAGATGACAAACAACATAGTCACCATGAGAAGGGTGGAAGTTCTAAATAAGGAAAACATGGAGGAAAAGGTTCTTTTTCTAGAGGTAGAGGAAGAGGAAGAGACAGAGGAGGTGAAGTTAAATTCTATACATGTGGAAAATAAGGACATAAATCTTGGGAATGTCCCGACAAAAAGAGAGAAGGAAGCGGAGAAGCACACATTGTCGAAGCACATAAACACGTGGAAGCAGAAGTAGTAGAAGGAGGAAGAAACATCATGATGAGGAAGATTCTTATTAAACTAGAAAAGGAACCAGAGGAACCAGTTCAACGAACAAGCCTATTCAGAACTGCTTGCAAGTCGAAAGATAGAGTTTGCAAGGCGATCATAGACAGTGGGAGCACTGGCAATCTAGTATCCGTCGAGATGTTGGAAAATATGGAATCGAAGACAAATGCACACCCAAAACCATACAAGGTATCGTGGTTACAGAAAGGACATCAAATCATGGTAAGTCAACAATCCCAATTTGAATTTAAAATAGGAGGTTACAAAGATGAAATATTATGTGATGTAATTCCTATGGATGTCTGTAATATTTTATTGGGGAGTCTGTGGTAGTATGAATGAAAAGTTATTCATGATGGAAGAAATAATACCTATACCCTAGAAAAGAATGGCATAATACATATGTTGTTACCCATACAAGACAAAGAGAAAAAGAAAGAATATAGTTCAAGCATACTTCTCATGAGTGGGAAGGAGCTCTTAAAAGAAGTCAAGAAGGAGAAAGAAATGCAGTTTTCTATAGTGAGGAAGCCTAGAGTTATCCTTACAAATAATTTTGTAGAAGACTTGCGTGTAGAAATCCAGGAACTATTAGAAAACTTTGTTGATATAGTCGTGGATGAGTTACCACACTCATTACCACCCATCAAGAGTATAAGCCATCATATTTACCTTATTCCAGGAGCTAGTTTACCAAACAAAGCATATTATAGGTTGACACCTAGAGACAATGAGGAGGTCAAGACTCAAGTCCAGGAGTTGTTGGATAAAGGGTTAGTCAGGGAAATCCTAAGCCCATGTGCAGTATCGACTGTGCTAACTCCAAAGAAATATTGAGGATGGAGGATGTGTACGGATTCCCAAGCCATCAACAATATAACCATTAGATACATATTTCCTTTACCAAGGATGGATGATTTGATGGACTGTTTGAGTGGAGAAAGTTATTTTTCCAAGGTAGACTTGAAGAGAGGATACCATCAAATACAAATGAGAGAGGGAGATGAATGGAAAACAACATTCAAGACAAACGAAGGATTTTTTGAATGGTTGGTCATGCCGTTTGGATTGAAAAACACACCAAGAAAAATTATGAGGTTGATGAATGAAGTGTTGAAAGACTTCATAGGAAAATTTGGCATGGTATATCTGGATGACATACTAATCTTCAGCAAGACAAAGGCATAACACTTAAGACATTTTACATTAGTGATGGAAAGGTTGCAGCAAGAGAAATTGTTGATAAATCTGAATAAGAGTTCTTTTATGAAGAAGGAGCTCATATATTTGGGTTTTGTAATATCTTCAAATGAATTGAAGATAGAACCAGAAAAATTGAGAGTGATCAGAGAATGGCCATCACCAAGCAGTATATTTGAGGTAAGAAGTTCTCATGGGTTAGTGATGTTTTATAGAAAATTCATCTTAAATTTCAGTGGCATATGTGCACCCATGCTGGACACTGTGAAGAAGAAACACAAGTCCTTCAGTTGGATAGAGGAAGCTGAAAAATTTTTCAAAGTGTTGAAAGCGAAGATAACAGAGCAGCCAATTCTGGTCTTACCAGATTTTGGAAAAACATTTCCTGTGAGATGTGACACAAGTGGATTAGAAATTGGAGCATTCTTGAGTCAGGACAATAGGCTAGTTGCTTATTTCAACAAGAAATTGAATGATGCCAAGAAAACATATTCCACGTATGACAAGGAATTTTATGTGATGATTCAAGCTTTGAAAAAATGGAGACATTATCTAATTCCTAAATAATTTGTCTTATACAGTGATAATCAAGCTTTGCAGTTTATTTCTAGGCAAGAAAAGTTAAATCAAAAACATGAAAAATGGGTAGAATTTATGAAAAAATTTACTTTTGTTATCAAACACATTGTTGGAACTGCTAACAAAGCTGAAGATGCTTTGAGTAGAAAGAGCTTGATTGTACAGGAATTCCAAGTGGAGACTTTGGGATTCAAACACCTAAAGGAGATGTATAAAAAAGATGAAGATTTTAAAGAAGCTTATGAGGCATGCAAGAATCCTTTGTTGGGAGACAGAAGCTCATGGACTGAATATTTGATCCAAGATGGATTACTATTCAAGGGAAGCCAATTATGAATTCCTAAGTGCTCAATGAGAGACAACCTACTGTAAGAGAAACACAATGGAGGTTTAGCTAGACACTTTGGTCATGATAAGACATTTGCATAGCTTAGAAATTCATATTATTGGCCGAGCATGAGAGCAGAAGTGAAAACGTTTGTGAAAAAATGAAAAAAAATTCATTATGCAAAAGGAAGATAACAAAACACTGGTTTGTATCAGCCATTACCAATTCCATAAAGGTCGTGGGATGCAATCAGTATGGATTTTGTTTTGGGATTTCCTAGAACTAAAAAAGGGAGTGATTCCACATTTTTTGTGGTAGACAGATTCTGAAAAATGGCACATTTCATACCATTCAAGAAGACAAGTGATTCTACGTACATTGCCAATGTGTTTTTCAGAGAATTAGTGAGACTACATGGATTGTCGAGGAGCATATTTTTAGACAGAGACACCAAATTTGTAGGACACTTTTGGAGGACTCTATGGAGGAGGTTGGGAATGAACTTATCCTTTAGTTCATCATATCACCCTCAGACATATGGATAGACTAAAGTAGTAAACAAAAGTCTCAAAAACTTGTTGAGAAGTTTAGTCACTGAGAAAGGTCAACAATGGGATCAGATTCTGGTACAGGTATAATTTTCATTCAACAATTTAGTGAATAGGAGCACATGAAAAATTCCATTTGAAGTTGTGTATGGTATACAACCAAGAGGGATTATAGAGTTGACATATTTGAATCAAGATGAGTTCAAAAGTGTTGGAGAAGAGGATTTTGCAACATAAATGCAGAAACACCATGACAGAGTCAGAGAGCAGCTACAGGACAACAGTAAAAAATACAAGAGTAGAGTTGATCAAAAGAGAAGAGAAGTTCAATTCAAAGTTGGAGATGAATTTTTATCTCATTTGAGAAAAGAGAGGTTTCCAAGGGGAATGTATAAAAAAATGAAGATGAAGAAGATAGAACCATGCAGGATTCTCAGAAAATTTGTAGCCAATGCTTATGAGATTGAGTTTCCAGACAATGTTGGGATATCATTGATATTCAATGTTGCAGACTTGTATCCTTATAGGAGAGATGAAGTAGGAGAATCAAATGATCAGAAATAAATTTAGTGGGAAGAGCAATTTCCCACAGCAGAAAAACCTCAGATGGAGAAAATTATTGAACAAAGGGATGGAAAGAAAATGAGGCGGAAGACATATCCTAAGTACTTAGTGAAGTGGAAATATCATCCAATGGAAGATGCAAGTTGGGTCACAAAACCTAACATTTTGAAGCATGGAAAGACATTGCAGGAGGTCATGGACATGAGTCCATGAAAATGTTTAACCAGAGGAGTATGATGCAGGAGCATCACCTTCAAAGTCAAAAATGCACGCGTGGAGGAAGATGAATGACATCTCAACAATGACAGAGTTTCAAATCAAGCATTTAACTCAGAATTTAATCAGTTGATATTTTTGTAAACAACATTTTAAAATGTAACTTGTTTGTAAAGTCTTGAAGGACTATAAGAAATTGCAGATATTGTAATAGGATAGAGTAGGTAATAGATTTGAATTTGAAATGATAGATTTCATAACAAAATGAGAGATCTCATGGAGTGGTCCTTAGATAATTCATTGTAATAAAAAGAGGATGTATGAGGAAGAATAGAGAGATCAGTAGAGCAGAGTAGAGCAGCAAAAAACACTATGTATTTTGTTTTTCATGAATGAATAGAACAGACAGAAATTGTCCCAAATCCTTGGACTGTGTTCGTATTATGTGTGATTAAATAAATGTTGATTTTTGTGTGTATGATTTAGTTAGTTCGTTCATGTATTATTGTTCGAGAAATTAATGGTATGAGTTAGTGACAGAGCTAGTTGAGTTTCAATCGTTTCTCTTCTGATACTTATATGCAAGGTGTGCATCTCGAACACAAGGAGTGCGTAGACTGAGTCTTATAATGACTCAGAGAAGTTCAGAGAGAGAAACAAAGAAAATTAGAGTAGGTGCAAGGTGTGCACAATGTCAAGAAGCCAACAAGCTTTGAAGTACCAGTGCAAAAGAACGTCAAGTGGGCGAGAAGCATTTTATTTTCAAGAAAATCCTTCAAATTGAGTTATTTGAAATCCTAAGGATGCAAGGTGTGCGTGGGAGATCGAAATCCTTTTAAGGATAGAATATCAGAAGAAATAACATTTTTCATGAGTGTTGAAAAAATCCCAGAGGCGGATTCATCGAGACAACAATGGTTGGGAACCTTTGAAAACAAAAAAATATTCCAAGTGGAGAGATATCAGAAGATCAGGAGGAGGAGCGACAGAAACCATCTGATCGGTTGTGGAGAAGAACCTGGACCGTTAGATATACATCTAGGTAGAGGAGAAATGAGCATAGGGGAGGTATATCTCAGCCATAAGATCTGATCTCATGGACTGACAACCATTGGATCAAAAGGAGCGTGGATGAGTTTTAACTCTTTGGAGTTGCACAGGAGAGAGGGTTTTGCAAAGTTCAAAAATCCCAACATCATCAGAACCATCCATCAGAAGGGATGCATGGTGAACAATCATCATTTCACTGACTCACAACTCAAAGAAGTCAAAGGGAAAATTTGTGAAACTTTCAAAACGCGAAATCGGGAAAAGATTCTAGCAGCTGATTGAGCAGAGATCTGGACCGTTGATTTCCCAAGGAGAATTTCAACATTTTGGGGATCGGGAGAATAGATTTGAAGAGTCTTTTGACTTCACAATCCATGAAATCGTGATACATGAAATCCCGATGAGATCTGGACTATTAGATCCAGAGGAGTGCCAGCCGTCGAATTAGGAGTGTCCCGAAATATCAGAATTTTGGAAGGTGGGGATGTGAAGGAAATTTTGACTTGGAAGTCGCAAGTCATGAAATCTCGATTTGAGAAAGGAGATTCTGGACCGTTAGATCCAGAAGGGAAACATGGTGAATACCTGAGCATTTTGGGTAAAGACCTGAAGAAATCCTAGGTCATCCGATCTATGAGGACACGTGTCAGGATTTCGCGTATTTGAGGAGAAGGAAAAGGTTTCTATATTTGAGATCTCAGAATTCCAGAGCTTGGAGGAAATATCGACCATCAATTAAGGGTCATTGGACCATTGATCTATTTGAAATATCAAACACCTAGATGAATAGAACCTTGAACGTTGATTCAAGGAGAGTTGGTCTAGTCCTTAGATAAGGAGGGTGCAGATCTAAATGTCAATTTGGACATTATCGTCAAGATTGTGAGATCGACGATCCCATGTCATTGCAGGGACAAAAGTTGTGAGGAGGTTAAAGAATCGAAGGCGGTTTGCAATTTGAACTGTGGTTTCATCTGGAGGACAGGTGTAGGCTGAAGAAGCATTGTGGGCCCAAAAGTGGTTTAATTCCATACCACTTGTGACCGCGCTCGCAATCACGAGATCTTAGTGCCAGGTCACCTCAAGTGAGGGATTATCCAAAAGGGATCTAATGCCAAAACTCTGAGTTTTCACACAGAGCGAAAGGGGGAAGGTCACAGGTTGTTGTTAGACCTACACCAAGAAGCCGAGGGGGCCTGTGTTTAGATATAGAAGGGGACCTTTAAGGTTCCAGAGAGTCTTTTAACTTGATAATCGGAGGATCCAAGACCAGGAGGTCGCGCAACCCTACAGGGAAGTAGGGGGGCTGCATCACCTTTCTTCCAAGTTTGTATTTTTTTTATTAGTGATTTAATTTCACTTTTCTTTTAGAATTTGATTTGTTTGGATTTGACTAGCTTGTATTCGCTCTTAGTCTTGATTTGATTTTGTGACATTTCTAAAATTTATATGAGGGAAGATATTTCTAATCTACACCAATTGGTTTACATAGGGAAATCCTTACTCTATATTTTTAAATATGATTTCATTTATCTAAAGGTCATCTATACCTAGTTTTAAATTTTCTTGTACATTAACCATTATCCATGGGGAATATTAAGATGTGTTTCAAGTATTATAAGATTACCTTCATAAGGAAATAATTTCCAACATTCTTTACTTGAATCCCTCCCATCCCCACCATAATTAAAATCCTCTACTTTGATAGTTGAAGAGAAATAGTGAGGCCAAACTCAATTGGTATTGCATCCAGTACTTCAAGATAAACCCTCTTGTACCACCCCGCTCTCTTCACTTAATTGCTAGAAACAATTGTACAAATGTATTTATCAAAAATGTATCATTATAGAGTTGAAAGAACATTTGTGTGAGAACTGTGTGTAAACACGTCAGGGTACTGAACAAGCTCCCTGACAGTGGGTAAATGCACACATGGTACTGAGACAACTTCATCGGGGTATTGAACAGGCCTGCTGGCAATGAAGCAATGTTGGGAAAAGAGGAAATTTTATAACACATGCATACTAATCCTTAAAACCTCCTAGCTAGTTTTGCTATCCAAAAGTAGAGTTGTAATTTAAAGTTAATAAATTTTATCATATTTGGATTCAGTGTTTTGGAATTAAGCTTATTTTCTTTGATTGTGTCTTATGTGGGACCTTTCGAAATGGTGTTGTGTGTAAGAAATTTTTGAAAGATTTCATTTATATTTGGTAAATTTAGTCCTATTATCTTAACCAAAGATAATTGTTTCATCCCCATGTGTTTCCAATTGTTGTGGAAAACAACAAACCACCTGTATTTTTCAAGAAAGTAAAGGCCCCCCCTTATTAATTTTGGTAATGTCACCTTGATTTGTTATTGGTTTTATATTTTTAGTGTCTTTTATGTCTTGTTTGTCCTTTTGACATTCTCGTCATCTTTTTCTCTTCGATATATTTCCATTGATATGGCTTTTTTTATTTTATTTTATTATCGAGTCATGTAAATATTTTATTATTTAGGTGATTGATTTGGATTTCATTGAACATTATTAAATCACAACATCTTGGTTAATTATTGGCAATAGTTTTAATATGAATTACTCACATTCACTTTCTTCTAAAACAAGATTATGAGGAATATTTTTATCATTCAATAATTAACATGTGATTCTAAAATATGGTTTAATTGGTTGATTTAAATTTTCCAACAATTGAGTGATTATTAATTATTTAGGAGTCAATTTATTAAAATTTGCATAATATCTTCAATTTCAAAACATAATGTCCAGTTAAGTTATGTAGTTTTCCTTTATTTAGAATATATGATATCAATCAGATTTTATTTTATTTGGAGATCTTGTAGTTTATATTTTAATAATGTTTTGCTATGAATTTGATTTATTTTGTTATTGGTGTCTATTACAGATCTGAAGTTCAACTATAGTCTCCAAAATAGTTCATTTAGTTAAAATTATTCAAGGTGTAATGATTGGGCAACATCTATTGGCAAATTCGTATCATTTTCAGGAGATGGTCTTCCATCTTATTTTCTGGGAAAACGGTAAGAAATCTCTTCAAACGGTTGAAACCCCACTTCCTAAATTGGGTGGTTTACCTTCCACGTGGGTCGTTTTCTTAGAAATGAATAGATTGAGAGAAATCATATGGGATTCAAGAGGTAATTTTCATAATTTATGTGCTGTCAATTTTCAGGAGGCGAACTTCCATATTCAATCTCGGCCAAACGATGAGGAATTTGAGGAAATGGTTGAAAACTAACTTCCAAAATGGGTCGATTTACTTAAAATCCATAGGATTTTCTTAGAAAATAAATATATTTAACTTGAGTGAGTTGGAATAAATTTCAAATTAGTTTGAGGAGGATAATATCAAACTTTGATTATGAGCAAACCAATAGGAATCTGGAAAAATGGTTGAAGCATACTTCTGTAACAAGGTCAAATACCTTATTCTAAAAGGATTCTCTCAGAAGCTAAGTCATTTGGGAGAAGTATTATCAGGAAAGAGGTGGACCATATTTCTTGTTACACTAGCTCAGAGGAAGAAATTTTGCAGGTCAATTTTTGGGGGATCAAAGAGGTATTTCCCCAAATGGTTGAAAATCCACTTCAAAAACATTCTCATTTACCTTATCATAAAAGTATTTGTGAATAAGTTAAACTGTTTGGGAGATATGATGTTTTTTTGGGGGGTGGGTTCTATCTAGAATTAAAATTTTGCAAATTTTGTAGTTGATTTTGTTCTGAATCCCGTAGTTGATTGAGGAGAAATTTTTGGTTGACTCAAGGGGGATTCGACTTGTAGGAAAATGAATATATAAAATTATGTTTATTCATGAGTGTAACAGGTTCCAGATCTGAAACTAGGGGAAGTAATTCTGCAAGGAAAGAAGCACTTGATTACACTCTTGTATTAGAAGGATTATTTTTTTGTGGGATTCTAGAGGATTGTGTAAGAATAGATTTATTTGAAGTTAATAACAAATTTTAATTCACTTGCACTATTGTATGATTTGCAAATTTGTTTTTATTTCTTCTTGTTAATTCAGTTTTGATTTGAATCTTTAATTTCTTAAAGCCATCTTTACAAAGAGGAATATATTTTAATCAGGATTCAACTATAGATTCATGGATTTTTTTTTATTTTTTTTTTAAATAAAAAAGGGTAGACCCTGCTATATTAGAGAGGCAAAAAGATTTTGAAAAATGTATAGAGAAGTATGCCTAGAGTTACCAAAAATGTTGTCGATAACCAGAAACCAGCATAGGTAAAACAGAGTAGCATGATAAAACGTAGAAACAAGTAGCATGATAGAACTTAAACATTGTAGCATCTGTCCTTCCCGAAGGAAACCAGGACAGATGTCTACAGTCCAAATATACATAAAAAAGTAACAAAGTAAACTAGGAACCAAGAGCATAAAAACCTAGGTGCCAGGTGGCTTGTAGACCTCGTCCTTCTGCCACAAGAACCTAGTCGGGATGGAAAAAGCTTGCACGCAGAGAGGGCACTTCCGCTTAGCTGGTGCATTGGAGAAAGCATCAAGGAGCATGTCCATACTCTGTCCCATGGTGCGGGCCCAATACTCCAGGTCAGACAAGTGGCCACGAAGTTCAAACACAAGAGCCAAGTGCTCTTCCCGGAGGAGAGACCCATGCAAGCTACCACCCACATCCACCGATCCCGTCGCCACTCCCAAACCAACGTCGAACTCTCGCTACTCCACAACCACCTTTGCACCTGCCATTCCTTCTTCCTTTGTCTGAGTGTCACAGCAAATAACATTGTCATCACCAGGCCAGGCAATTTCTTCCACAATGCAGCCGGGGATGTAGTCGCCCTGTGCCAGAACGGGAGTGCGTTTCTCCTGAAAAGTCGCCTCAGTGGTGCGGGTCTTTTCCACTATCGTCAAGTCCTCCATGAATGGGTCTTCCACCACAACGCAGGGTGGAAAATCCTCCTCTGTTCCAGCTTCCTGCCTGTCTTCCTGGATATTATTCTTAGCGTCACGACTGCAACCGGCTCCTGGTTCGGCTATGGTGGCGAGGAGCACCCGCTTCTCTGCCCTTGCTTTTTTTCTGATGATGGAGGTCGCCATAGCCAAGGCACACTCCAGCTTCTCTCTCCGACACCTCTTTTCTTTGCGAGCGTCCCAGGCCATGCCACGACGAGGTCTTCCTCTTTTCCGAGCCATGGGGAGAGAGCAGAGTGAATGCAGTAAGAGGCAGGTGAGCCAAGACGAAAGTGAATTTATTTGCAGGGCACGAGCAGGCTTAACCTGTCTCGTTTCAAACAGAGAAAGATACACCGAAAAAGCTGAGAGTCTGAGCGTGAAAGGAGATTGGCTGCACCAGAGCAATCCAGCGAGAATTAGAGTCGACTCAGGTGCAACCCTGCTCTGTCTGGACGTGAAAAAATTCATATAGCCAGGAGCTGAGAGCAATTGCCCACATTTAACCTCTCCCATCCCGAGTGCGTTGTGATTGTTAATGAGCGCGCGATGGAGGAGTACATCCATCTTATGTTTGTTGCAGAGGCTGTCCCCCATCATTAATGTTGGCTTGTGGGTGGCGGCCCTCGGCATTTAAGCCCAGGCCGAGTGTGCCTCCAGCTGTCACCAAATGGCCGCATGGCACCCCATCCGGGGAGATTCATGGAAATTTGATTGTAGTTAATGATAACTATTTATCATTTAATTATAATCTTGTTTTGTTTTAATTACTATTGCATTGAAAGAACTATTTCTCCAATATGATAGTAGATTTTATATTGAATCTATTTTATTGAGTTTAAGTATATGTTTTGATTTATTTGAATAACTATTTATTTAAGTCATTGCATTGCATATTTGCATGAATAACTTGCAAATCATATGAACTTATTCTATTATTTGTAAGTTATTCACACAAATATGCAATGTAATGAATTAAATAAATAGTTATTCAAATCAATCAAAACATATACTTAAAATCAATAAAATAATTCAATATAAAATCTACTATAATATTGAAGAAATAGTTATTTCATTGCAACAATAATTAAAACAAAACAAGATTATAATTAAATGATAAATAGTTATCATTAACTACAATCAAATTTCCATGAATCTATAAGAAAATTCTGATTAAAATATATTCCTCTCTATAAAGATAACTTTAAGAAATTAAATATTCAAATAAAAAATGAATTAACAAGAAGAAGTAAAAACAAATTTGCAAATCATACAATAGTGAAAGTGAATGAAAATTTCTTTTTAACTTCAAATAAATTTTTTCTTACACGGTCCTCTAGAATCTCACAGAAAAAGAATCCCTGTAATACAACAATGTAATCAAGTGATTCTTTCCCTGTAGAATTACTTCCCCCAGTTTCATATATGGAACCTATTACACTCATGAATAAATAGATTTTTATACATTCATTTTCCTATAGGACTAATCCCCCTTGAGTCAGCAAAAAATTTCTCCTCAATCAACTACAAAATTCAGAACAAAATCAACTACAAAATTCAGAACAAAATCAACTACGGAATTTTCAAATTGTTAATTATGGACAGAACCCACCCAACAAAAGAATCATATCTCTCAAATAGTTTAACTTATTTGCAAATCCTTTTAAGATAAGGTAATTGTGAATGTTTTTGTAGTTGGTTTTTAACTATTTTTGGAAATACCTCTTTGATTCCCCGGACATTGACCTACAAAATGTATTCCTGTGAGCTGGCATAGCAACAAATCTAGTCCACCTCCTTCCTAATAAGATTTATCCAAAATGAATGCATTTCTGGGTGAATCCATTTGGGATAAGGTTATTAACCCTGTTTCTGAAGTGTTTTTTTCAACCGTTGTGCTAGATACATATGGGTTTTCTCAGAATATAAGTTTGAAGTTATCCTCCTGAAAATGATCTGAAATCTAGTTTGACTCACTAAGGTCATAATTTCTCCAAATATATGTTGGAAATACCGAGAGGGGGGAGTGAATCAATATTGCCTCTTTTTAAACAATTAGTAATTACTTTGTTATTTTATTAATCACAACAAAGATAAATTTTGGATCTCTATATAAAATCAATTATATAAATATAATTAATAGGAATTACAAGTTTTTATAAAGAATAATCTGAGATAGTGAAGGACACCAATCCTTTTTAGAGCACTGGCTCTAGGAGACACAAATCCCCTTCTTCAGGGAACCAACCCTAGAAAGAACCAACTCCCTTGTTTTAGGGCACCAACCCTAGAAATTAGAAACTCCCTTGTCTTTAGGGAACCAACCCTAGGAAGCACCAACTCCCTTGTTTTTTAGGGCACCAAACCCTAGGAACAACCAACTACCTTTTATTCACACTTTACTTAGTAAAGGATGTGAAACCTTCCTTTATCCTCCCTTCCACCCTCACTTCATAAGTATCATCAGTTCTTCTTCTTTGGACTCTACTTCTACTTTTGGTCTTTGATCTGGACTATAGAAACACTTCTTCTTGATTGTTCTTTCTTGATTGTATAGTCTTCCTACTGGTGTGAGAGTTGAAGCATTGTGTCCCTTTATTTGGAGCATTTCACCTCTTAATTTAAATTAACAGTAATAACATTTTTCTTTTAATTTATAATTAATATCTCAGTATATTTGTATTCATGCATTAACATGAAATATTTTCAATTTAGTATGAGGGATTTTTCATAAATCGATCATAGGTATGGATCGATTTGTTTTAATTCAATCCCATGCCTTTTAATATTTATTCATGAGTGAACCTGTTACACTCATGAATAAATAAAGTTTTATACATTCATTTTCCTATAGGTCAAATCCCCCTTGAGTCAGCCAAAAATTGCTCCTCAATCAACTACAAAATTCAGAACAAAATCAGCTACATGATTTGCAAATTGTTAATTTTGGATAGAAACCGCCCAAAAAAAGCATCATATCTCTCAAACAGTTTAACTTATTTGAAAATCCTTTTAAGATAAGATAATTGTGAATGTTTCTGTAGTTGGTTTTTAACTATTTTTGGAAATACCTCTCTGATTCCCCGGACATTGACCTACAAAATTTCTTCCTGTAAGCTGGCGTAATAACAAATCTAATCCACCTCCTTCCTAATAAGATTTATCCAAAATGAATGCATTTCTGGGTGAATCCATTTGCGATAAGGTTATTAACCTTGTTTCTAAAGTGGGTTTTCAACTGTTGTGCCAAATACATATGGGTTTGCTCAGAATATAAGTTTGAAGTTATCCTCCTGAAAATGATCTGAAATCTAGTTTGACTCACTAAGGTCATGATTTCTTCAAATATATGTTGGAAATACCGAGAGGGGGGAGTGAATTAGTATTACCTCTTTTTAAACAAATAGTAATTACTTTGTTATTTTATTAATCACCACAAAGATAAATTTTGGATCTCTATATAAAATCAATTATATAAATATAACTAATAGGAATTACAAGTTTTTATAAAGAATAATCTGAGATAGTGAAGGACACCAATCCTTTTTAGAGCATCGACTCTAGGAGACACAAATCCCCTTCTTCAGGGCACCAACCCTAGAAAGAACCAACTCCCTTGTTTTAGGGCACCAACCCTAGAAATTAGCAACTCCCTTGTCTTTAGGGAACCAACCCTAGGAAGCACCAACTCCGTTGTTTTTTAGGGCACCAAACCCTAGGAACAACCAACTACCTTTTATTCACACTTTAATTAGTAAAGGATGTGAAACCTTCCTTGATTCTCCCTTCCACCCTCACTTCATAAGTATCATTAGTTCTTCTTCTTTGGACTCTACTTCTACTTTTGGTCTTTGATCTAGACTATAGAGACACTTCTTCTTGACTGTTCTTTCTTGCTTGTATAGTCTTCCTACTAGTGTGAGAGTTGAAGCATTGTGTCCCTTTCTTTGGAGAATTTCACCTCTTAATTTAAATTAACAGTAATAACATTTTTATTTTAATTTATAATTAATATCTCAGTCTATTTGTATTCATGCATTAACGTGAAATATTTTCAATTTAGTATGAGGGATTTTTCATAAATCGATCATAGGTATGGATTGATTTTTTTTAATTCGATTCCATGCCTTTTTATTTTATTCTTAATATTTTGATGTGTCCCCGGTTATCCAATAGATCATATTTGAACTTTTTGATTATCTTTCCAATTCATTAGATGTATTTGATCACTTAATCTCAATCGAGACAGAATCCAAATCATGTTTGGTTCAAAGTTTATTCCTGATAGAGGAAAAATTCTTCCTCTACATGTTAAATTCGTACAGACACACTTTTAGGACCTTTATTCCATATGACCATAACCGGTAACTAAGCACTAAGACAAATAAGTTCTTAATCGCTTATCG
Source organism: Picea glauca (assembly GCA_000966675.3). Taxonomy (NCBI): domain Eukaryota; kingdom Viridiplantae; phylum Streptophyta; class Pinopsida; order Pinales; family Pinaceae; genus Picea; species Picea glauca. The sequence continues at coordinate 1,347,147 of JZKD02S0077881.1, read as the reverse complement.
ATATTGGTGGTCACATTTTATTTTCACATTTGAGATGGATGGTTCTCATTCATTTAGGGATTTCATCTTTTCGGTACTCAGGACTTTGTAGTATTCCAACTCGTTTGGAGAATATTACTCTGAAGGGTGTATCAACAATCCTTTCTTGATAACCTTCATATGTCCAGGAGCTGGGACCATAGACTTAGACATGAAGGATCTCCCACTCTCTGGGTATTCATTTATTCATGACTTCAACCTTCAATGCTTCAGGTAGTTTTGATGGTAGGAGAAGTTGGATATCCCCAAAGGATGTACTCCCAGAGTGACGTAGCTTGTTGATGACACTGTTGATGTGGCACTAGTTGAGTGGTTTCCACGTGTCACCCTGATTTGTGACTTTTATAGTCCTTATGTGCCACATCGACCTTGATACTTGTCACCATTTGATTGGGCCACGTGTCATGTTCATCTTTTTCCACATGTCTTACTCCATGACTTCAGTACTTCATGGCTTCGAGAGTTTTGGAACTTTTGTATTTTCCTTCGATTATTGTCGAAGTGTCGAATAGATATATCACCATAGATTTTCAATTGTCTTGATCCTATGGCCTTCGTTTATTTTGGAACTCTGGGGATTGGGATTTCTTGGTTTATCTGAGTTGTTTATCATCAGAGTAGGTCAAGGTCAGAGTTGAACACCTTCTTCCTTTGCGTTCTCTGAATAGATCAACAATTGACGAGATTTAAATCACTTCGGGTATTCATCCTTTTGGTAAACTTACCTTTTTTAGACTCCTTTTCATTAGAGTGGTCAGTGCTAGAGTTGACCAGAGTTTGGGACTTCGAGGCTTCATCCTTCGGGTAAATTCACCTATTCTAGAATCCTTTTCATCAGAGTGGTCGACATCGGAGTTGACCAGAGTTTGTGACTTCAAGGCTTCAGACTTCGGGTAAATTTACTTGTTCTAGACTCCTTTTCTTTAGAGTGGTCAGCACCGGATTTGATCGGAGTTCGTGACTTTGAGGTTTCAGCCTTAGGGTAAATTTACTTGTTCTAGACTCCTTTTCACTAGAGTGGTCAGTGTTAGAGTTGACCACCTGATCTGACAACTTATGTTTCTCTCGAGGAGATATTACATCAATGGTCTGCATGAGTTCTTTTAATATGAGACTCCGAGATATTGTGGCTTACACTGTCCTTCCACTAAACTTGATCAAATGGTCGAGAACTCATCTGAAGTCCCTCCTTGATCTAATGGCTGGCGAGATCATTTGAAGCTCCTTCTTCATATGTGATGGTTGAGATTTAATCCTTACCAACCTCTAACTTCACCTTGATCTAACAATCCTGGATTGTCCCGAAATAAAAATGAACAACTCATGTGTGTCATCTCTTCTGAGCTTTGATTTAATGATCTTCCTTCTCAACTTTGGGTTTATACTGGATTCTTCTACACCCTGTTGAAATCTGTTAGCACATAGAATTGTAGGGGTAAAAAAATCACTTTGGTTTTTTTTTTATTCATAGGGTTTATATGTCTTAGGTTTTGGGTCTTATTTATTATGGTCATAACTTAAATTTTTATTTGAATAAGAAAATTTATGTTTAGTCTTAGGTTTTGAGTCTTTATGTCATGAGATTAGTCATCATCACAAGGTAGATAAGTCCCTATGAGTCACACCTTTGATATTTACATCATTACCATGACCTTTCATGCCTCCAGCTGTACACAATCTTTCCTTTGTCACTATCCAGCTGCTTAGATGTCAAGTCAAAGTCAGTTTTATTTCCTTCCAAATCACCAGGAGAGTTTGCAGCATACTCACGAGTACTTCAAGCATTCATTTGTCATAATTGCATTTAAGGAACATGTCAAAGGTTATTTCCTTGTTTTCAACACCATATTTTAACTAACTTTTCAGGGACTATGTCACATATATTCTAATTGACTCCTCGAGCTACACAATTTGAGTTTGAATTTGGCACTGTGAACCAAACGTTGTAGACTGGATGGAGAGGATCGTTGAAACTTGGATGACTTGTTGACATATCAGTTCAAATTCACATGCATCAACATCAAACCCATGTTTACCATGTACTCCTTGATGGTCTCCATGTTGTTTAAAGGTTTAGAGAAGGTTTTATGTTGTTTTATCTATCGACACTGCAAACTATTCAAACTCTTTTGTTTCCAGCTTTCAAATCCATCTCCGTGGAGTTTTGAATCTTGTAAACTAATCCATGTTATTACCTTGACCTCATGCATCTTTTCCTCTGCTAAGAATCCTCCTGTCCCACTGAAATTCCTCAGCACTGCGAACTGGTTGCTCAGGCGTTGTGAACCCTCTGTTACAGGACCGCTGAAACACTTGTCTTCTACATCCTTTTGAAGTTTATCCTTAAACATTGAATTTTACCCATATCAAACCTGAGATGTATGGTCGATCATCTGTAGGACTAGGATTTAATTGTATACATCATTAATGCTGCCAACTGATATTTATACTGATGAAAACCCTGTTTTAGCAGAGAATTCTCATTCATCTTCCTTTATTTATAAATCTCAATTGTTATTCCTTCACCCCTCATGTTTGAAGAGTGTTTTATATCATACCTCAATTTATATAAAGATCTGTACAAGATCATCCTTTTGAAAATAGTTCTTTCATCAAAACCCTGAATTCCTGTATTCTTTGTTTTCACACACCTAGCTATCATAAACAATTTACAGAAAAGAATTCTTCCAGCAACAGTTATGGATAGTCAACAACACAAGAAGACTCACAAGGGAGGGGATATTGTGAGGACAGAGACTTATGATATGAATCTCCTTAAATATGAACCTTTGTTCATGGAATCCTTTCAGAGTGTAGGTTGCATTAATTTCTGTCAAAATATGTAGAGGGGGCATCTAGAGGTGGCCAAGGAGTTTGCACTCAAATTTAATGGGACTAAAACCAATGTGGGGAGGCTATAGTTTGATGTTTCATATCATTCCATATCTTTTGCAACAAAGATACCCAATAGTGGAGAGAAATGGTTCAAATATAAGGAATGAAATTCTTCCGTCTCAAAGGAATTCCTTAAGCCAAAATATTAGGAGGAAAACTTGTCCAAAGGGGTACCTAGAAGCCAGATGCTTGAATATTTTGATAAGATGTTGAGGGTTGTCTAGAGATATTTCACATGTGAGGGGAGGTTTAACATGGTGCACCAATACCACATCAGGATGTTGTTACACTTCACAGGGAAATAATCCATAAACCTTCCATTTTAACTTTTTAGAAGCATTGATAAGATGTCTAACAAAGTTCAAGCCAAGTCAAAGCAAGAACACACTAGTGTCTTTCACTCTGGCCTTATTAAGATGTTAGTAATGGAGGAGTTGAGGAAGAAAAACACTAATTGGGAAACCTTCCTCACTTCATCACATTTTCAGTTATATGTTTCCCCCACTCCATAGTCCAAGATAAAAATTTCTACTCCGATTGAAAGGACTGTGATTTTAGAGGCTAGCAAGAGGAAAAGGGGTACTATGACTAATAAAGATGACAAAGTCACTAATGAAGTAGGATCAAGAGGTCCTTCAAAACCTTCATATAGAGAAGCTTCACCCATGGAAGATCATATCCCTATGGATATTCCCTCAAGCAAACCAAGAGTCTTAAAATGAAAAATTTTGTTTTTTTCCCCACCCTTTGTTGCAGACAAGGTTAAACCTAGGAGACATTTTACTAGAGCAACAACTAGGAAAACTTTCCTTGTGAAGGGTGATGCAGCAGAGACTTCAACCCAGAGAAAAGGTAAATATAAATCTTCTGAGCAATCAATTGAAGTTATTGACATCACTACTCCTCAACATGAAATAAATCTCACTTTCAAGAGGCTCAAGAGGCAACTCAAGGAAGAAAGAGTTGAAGCTGATAAGTTGAAGGAAGACTTGGATTCTAGGAATAATCTTAAAGGGGTACTGGGAATATATCATGAGACCATTGATAAGGAAAGGTTCTTGGCTAAAATATTCTTGCCTCTTCACAGACAACTCAAGAATATTTTTAGACAAAACAGATCCCATCAAGCTCAAATCAAAAAATTGAAGTTAGAGTTGTAGCCTTTCAAAGAAGAATTGGCCAAGATAATCCTAGACATGTTGGCCATGGTTTCTACTAGAAGAAGCTCCAGAATTAAGATATTAATGCAATGAGCCTCCATAAACAACATTAGTTTTGGTCAAAGTTCATGTTTCGTGCATTTTACAACATTTTTGGCGATGGATATGAGTTTTAAACCATAATTAGTAGTTTTGGTGTTTTCCTCCAGCCATATATCCAGGTAATGAAGTTGTTGTAGCATATATGTTGGATTACTGAGAGGGGGGTGAATCAGTAATAAATAAATTTAATCCGTTTTAACCATATAATGCAAGTGTTGTATTAGTGTAGCATTATCATCCAATAATTTCATATTAAATAAACAATGAACAAATGAGAAATCATACAAATACATAGTACACCAGTGTTTTTACATGGAAACCCAAAGCGGGAGAAAACCACCGAATTATTTTTCTTATATGTCTTTAATAATTACATTCATTGGAAGCACCAACTTCCTTTTTTTTCCAGCTGCAACTAGAAGGAGGCTTCAACCCCCTAGTCTCAGGCTACAACCTGAGGGAAGCTCCAACTCCCCAATTCTCTGGCTACAACTAGAAGGAGGCTACAACCCCCTAAGTTCTCCGACTACAACCCCCTATCCTTTCCCCATCCAACCTCCCTGAAATATAAATGACAAATGTAGACAACCTGCCACTGTCACTGAATCAACCACTTCCATTGTCAACCTGTCACTGTCAAACTGTACCAATAACCTGAACCAACATGTACCATGCATCAACCTTGACTCATCAATATGTACCAACATCATCAACTATACACCTCATGTATGTTCCAAATCATCAACTATAAAGCTCGTGTATGTGAAAAATCATAAAATATACACCTCATGTATGTGCCAACTCATCAACTACTTGTCTCAACCATGTACCCAACATGTACCTCAACCATATACCAAAGACATACACCAATATAACCATCAAAAGTTATCTAACAATTCATCACTCTATCCATAAACCAAATACCATAAACCCTTACATAAAACTATGTGGCACAACCTCACTATAATGTATTCTCAAGATAAACCAACAACTTCAAAAACACATCACAACCAAAATACCAATACCCATATGCCAAATACCAACAACAAAATACCAATAGTATCCCTCAACAAATATGATATATGAAACAATATTAAACATCCAATATCATCTCAAGAGATAAATCCTAGCTCACAAAACATACATCAAATAAGATGTGCCATATCTCTCATAAATAGACCCCAACCATGTTGTTGCCATGATTTTTTTGCTGCACTTTTTCTCCCGCGATTTTTCAGTTGCACTTTTTTTGCCACGATTCTTTCTGCCGTTATTTTTCTTCCATGATTTTTCTTTCGCACTTTTTATGCCACAATTTTTCTACCGCGATTTTTCTTCCGTGATTTTTCTGATGCACTTTTTCTGCTGCACTTTTTCTACTGCGGTTTTCCTGTTGCACTTTTTTTGCCGCACTTTTCTTGCCGCATTTTTCTTGCTGCAATTTTTCTGCCACACTTTTCTTGCTGCAGTTTTTTTGTCACAATTTGTTCTCTATCAATAATACCTGCCCAAATAACCTTTCGAAAAAATATATATTCAATTAGATTCAAGTGTGTTTAAATGAGAGACCCTTGCCTCTTATTTATACTTTCATGTAGCATCCTCAAGAGGGTTATCTTTTAACCATATTAACCCACTTTCCTTATTTTAGGGTTAACCCACTTATAACCACTTGTCAACTTAACTTAACCACTTTCCATAATTAGTAAATTCTCCATTAAATTTATTATTTAAATCATTTCTTTTGCATCCTATTTGAATTATAGTACACTCATGACTTCAATTTATTATTTAAATAATTTCGTCTTTGCAAACACTTTGACTACTTTGACCTTTTAAGGCTTCTAGATGACTCATGAGGGTTCTCCAATTTCACATGGCCATAACTCTCTAACAGTGAGGAGTTATGTGACATTCCACATACCACTAGAAATGGCATAACAAGCAATATCCATCTAGGATAGTTTCACTGACAAATTCACTAACCTTCATCTCATTATTCCATAATTAAGCATGGGTTCTATAACCATACTTCTAGGATAACTCAATCCGCAAAGCATCTTCCCGTGAAGGATTTCACCATAAGGGGACCACTTTGGAGTTCATCCATTTGTACTTATTATCAACCATGACAAGACTATAATGATTCATATTTACATCAAACAAACTTGGTTCCATTACCCAAACCTTTATGGTACTGGGATTTCTTCAAGGGTTGACATCAATGACAACCAACCTTAATCAACAATCTCCCCCTTTGGCATTGATGGCAACACTCTGATGCAATATTGAAATCATATCACTCATTCTTCCCCTATAACCATGCCTCTATCCTCTGCATCTTTATGACCATTTCTCCCACTGGAACCATACCTCTATCCTCTACATTTGATAAATCTCTCCCCCTTTGTCATCAATGGAAAATGTATCTTTCCATCTGGGGTTGCTCCTCCTGACTGAACTATCCTCTTTATGGTGCTTCCTCGTGTACATATAAGACATATAAGATAAGCATTCAAAAGCATTCATTTTAGAGTATAAATAACTCAGAGCCTCTAGTGAATATACTCGAAAGCTTCCCATGGAAGTGGTTTTGTAAAGATGTCTTCCACTTGTTCTTTTGTGCCCACATACTCAACTATGACGTTGTTTTCTGCAACATGTTCCTATAGAAAGTGATACTTGATTGGAATGTGCTTTGTCTTAGAGTGCATCATTGGGTTCTTTTAGATACTAATGGTTCTTGTATTATCACAATAGATTGGAATGGGCTCATCATACTCAACATGTATATCTGTCAGAATTTGTTTCATCCAAATAACCTGTGTACAACATGTTGTTGCTGCAATATACTCTGCATCGGATGTAGATAAAGATACTGATGATTATTTCTTTCTTAGCCATGATACTAAACACTCACCTAAGTAGAACATTTCTCCATTGGTGCTTCGATGGTCATCAATACAACCTGCCCAATCTGCATATGTGTATGCAATAAGTGATAGATCCTTTCATTTTGGATACCATAATCCAAACTCTTTTGTTCCTTTGAGATATCTGAAAATACTCTTCACTGCTAATACATGTGATTCCTTTGGTGTTGCTTGAAGCTATTCCACATGTCCAACTTCCTGCATTACATCTGGTCTGGATGTTGTCACATATAGTAGTTTACCAATCATTGACATGTATTGCCTCTGATCTATAGACTTTGAATCATCATATTTTCTTAAGTTGCAACTGGTTTTCATCGAAGTGATAAATAGTTTGCAATATTCCATTCCGAACCTCTTTAACATTTCTCTTATATACGTGGTTTGAGAAATAAAAATTCCCCAGTGGATTTGATGTATCTAAAGTCCCATAAAGAAATATAGTTCTCCAAGTAATGACATTTCAAATTCATTATGTGTATCCTTTGTAAATTTTTGGCTTAATTTGTCATCATCACTACCAAATATAATATCATCAACATAAACTTCAATTAATAAAACACTATCTTGACTTACCTTGATGTAGAGGTTGTTGTCCGCACTTCCTTTTCTGAACCCTTGCTTATTGTATATATTTATCCAGTCTAGAGTACCATGCTATAGGAGCCTGTTTTAGACCACACAAGGCCTTCCTTAATTTACACACATAATCTATGTTCTTTGAAAACTAAAATTCTCCTGGCTGTTCAATGTAGACTTCTTCTTCAAGTTCCCTATTCAGAAAAGATGATTTTACATCCATCTGATACACTTTAATATTTTTGGAGCATGCATAAGCTAAAACCAATCAGATTTCTTCCATTCTGGCAACTGGGGAAAATGTATCTTCAAAGTCGATTCCTTCAACCTGTTCATATCCTTTACATACCAATCTATCTTTGTTTCTTGTAACCTGTTCATATTCGTTCAATTTATTCCTGTATACCCACTTTGTGTCGATCACATTCTTATCCTTTCATCTTGGAACCAATTACCAAGTTTCATTTTTCTCTATTTGATCTAATTCTTCACCCATGGCCTTATTCCAAAATTCATCCTTGCTGACCTCTTCCAAATAGGTTGGTCCAATCGTAGATGAGAGTGCTAGGTGTGTTTTTTCTGGTGAACAGATTCTTCTTCTAGTCCCAACTCCTACATCTTTTTTTTTCGATAATCTAATCTCAAGGATGATTCTTCTATACTTGTCTGCTAGGTGTCTTTGGAGGCACTTGTTGAACTTGCTCTTCTGCTTCTGTCGGATCTTCTTCATATTCCCCTTCTACTTTCTTTTCATCTTTTACTTCTTTTCATGAAGTTGTTCTATTCATTCATTTTCTTCTTCCTTTAATTCTTGTCTCCCTGTTTCATCAATTGTTACGTTGATGTTGTCCACAACTTTGTTAAATCTCAGGTTGTAACACTGGTATGATTTCCTTGTACTTGAGTAACCAACAAGTATTCCTTTGTCCACATGAGAGTCAAACTTTACCATTCTTCCATCTTCTCTTTTGATGTAGTATTTGCTTCCAAATACTCTGAAGTGCTTCACATTTGTTGGTCTTCCTTTCCATAGATTGTTGGGAGTTTTATCAGTGTTGTTTCTAAGAATTAATCTGTTTTGAATGCGAACTGATGTATGCACTTCCTGTGTCCAAAAAATATCTGTCAATTTGGAATCCATTAGCATTGTTCGAGTCATTTGCTGTATTATCATGTTCTTTCTTTCAACAACTTCATTTATTGCCTTTTTATTCCATGATTGTTGCAATAGTCCATAAATTCCTTTGAAGTGAAATCTCCTCCATTATCAGACCTCAAGAATTTGATTTTTAAATCCATTTCATTTTCAACCATTTCTTTGTATATCTTGAAGTTTTCAAAAGCTTCTAACTTTTTCTTGAGAAAGAAAACTGCAGTCATTCTTGTATAATCGTCAACTAATAACATAAAGTATTTCTCACCTTTTAAACCCTTTGTTGTAGTTGGTCCAACTAGATCATTATGCACAATTTCTAGTAGTCTTGTCATTGAATATTCCTTTTATTTGAATTTGGTCTTTGTTTTCTTTCCTTGTTGACAATGCTTTCATAAAGTGTTGGTTGGTTTCATGATCTGGGGAATTTCTTTGGCTTCTTCTCTTTTGCTAACTTTGACAAGGTTATCAAAATGTATGTGACCCATTCTTTTGTGCTATAGCCAACTTTCATCTTCCTGTCCTAGACAACACTTTTCATTTCCAATTTCACTTAACACATATATGTTGCTTGAAGTTCTCGCAACTGTAGCAATCAATTTTCCTGAACCTTTTTTCTTATCTCGCACTTTTTTGAATTGAAAGTAACTTTATGACCTTGATCACACATTCGAATTACACTTAGAAGATTATGTTTCATATCTTCTACTAGTAGAACATTTTATGCCTTTGTATTCTTGTTCTCAATTCTGACTGTGCCTTTTCCAATTATTTTAGTTGAATCATCATTTCCGAAGGAGACTGATCCATCTATTTCCTTTCTTAAAGTAAGAAACTTGTCTCTATCACCTATCATGTGTTTTGAAAAACCACTGTCAACATACCAACCATGTTTCTTTTGCTTATCTTGTAGAGAGAGTGTGCATTCTTCATTGCTATACTGGTTCTGCTTTCTTATCCATGTCCTTTTCTGAGGTTCCTATCTGTGACTATTTTTATTATATTGCAGTTCTCTAGGAGGTACTGTCATTTTTCAATCTTTGGCCATGTGTCCAAAGTTGTTACATTTGTAACATTGCACTTCAGTGCTCAAGGATTCAAACATGTTGTAACTTCTTCTCTGTGTTTCACTAGGCCTTCTTGGATAACCCTTTTGAGTATGAATTTCAAAATTGTTTATGTTCCTGTTGTTAGCTCTGTAATTCACAACTTTATGTCCAAAATTATTACATGCATAACATAAACCAAAAAATATAGTTTGATACCTAGGAGTTTAATATCTTCTAAAAGGAGTTAATCCTATGAATTCTTCTTCTTCCTGAGGCCTATTTGTTGGTTGGTGATTCTCAAATCTAAATCTTCTCAGTGGAGGAGTGTCCCTGTAATCTTCCTTGTAGATCTTCCTATCCCCTTTGATTGTTTCTACATAGATTTTTGGATATGTTTCTTACTCTGTTGTTTTGGATATTGATCCCTTTTATGTCTGATTGTATCCAAGTTCAGACTTGTCATGAGGAGGTTTTTTACTGCTAATAATGTCATCCAAAACTTTTGAGTTGTTCTGCATATTTTTCTTTTGAAGATCATTTCTTAATGTGACAATCTCTGCTTCCAAATTTCCAATGATCTTGTCTTTTTCTTCTAGCTATTCTTTGAGTGTTTCTTCAATTATTTTATCTTCTTCTATTTGAACCTTCAAATTTGTGATCATTTGTTCTAGTTCTTAAGTGTCTTCTTTCTTATCTAGTTTCACTTGTAGTTTCTTGTTTTTCTTCTTTTCTCTTTTGATAACTTCTATGGCACACATCAATTCTTCTCGGTAGTCAACTTCTGCCTCTTCATATTCTTTTTCAGCTTCTTCATATTCTTCTTCAAAGTATTATTTATCAGAGTCTTCTACTTCCATGAATAGAACTCTTTATGTCTCACTGTCATTGAATTCATCTTCATATGATGATTAGATGTCTTCTTTGGTGCATAAGCTTTTTTTGAAAACTTTCTTTGTGGTTATTTTTCCTTTATATGTTTGTTTTCTATTTGAGTAACCTTCATCATTTCTCTTTTTCTTATAAGGAAATTTGTTAGCAAAATGAACAATACCATCACAATTAAAACAAATCAAAGGAAGCTTACCTCTATACCTGTCATTGGTTCACTTGTTCAATCTTTCGACAAAGTTGGTCACTTCTTCATCATCTTTCGAGCTGTCACTGTTGCTACTAGGTTATTTTTCTTTTTACTTTGACTTTTTGGATGCTTTGAAGGCTGCTTCTTTTGTATATGGATTTTCCTGTTCAGTTCTCATTTCATATGCTGCGAATATTCCATGTAATTTGTCCATGCTTATTGGCTTCATATCTGCTCTTTCTTCTAGTGTTGATATCTTAGGGTCAAATATCATAGGAAGAGATCTTAGTACCTTTTGAACAATTATAGATTCTTTGATTTCTTCTCCCAATCCTATGATTGCATTTATTGTTTCATCAAATTGTAAAAATTAAGCTGCAATATTCTCATATTCCTTCATCTTAAGTTGTTCGAACTGACCTCTATAAATTTGAATCTTTGTTTCTTTGACTTTTGAATCTCCTTCATAAATATTTCTAAGTTTGTCCCAAATCTCTTTAGTGGATTTACAATGTGCAACTTTGGTGAATATTGTTTCAGTAAGACCATTCAGAAGTGCATTTGTGGCTTTGGAATAATTCTGACTGACTATCACTACTTTGTCATTTGTTGGTGGAACTGCTGGTACTGTGTATCCATCAACAATTGATTTCCAAATTTGAAATCCTTGTTCTTGTATATATGTCTGCATCCTTATGCTCCAAAATGCATACTTATGTCCATCAAACTGTGGCATTCCATTTTTATACAAGTTGTTGCTCTCCATGATCTTCCTTTCAGTGGTTAAACTGATTTCTGAAGGAACTTGCTCTGATACCAATTGTTGGATTACTAAGAGGGGGGTGAATCAGTGATAGAGCAATTTAATCCTTTTTAACCATATAATGCAAGTGTTATATCAGTGTAGCATTATCATCCAATAATTGCAAAGTAAATGAACAATGAACAAATGATAAATCATACACATACATAGTACACTAGTGTTTTTACGTGGAAACCCAAAGAGGGAGAAAACCACGAAATACTTTTTCTTATATGTCTTGAAGAATTACATTCATTGGAAGGACCAAATTCCTTTGTTTTCCAACTGAAACTAGAAGAAGGCTCTAACCCCCTAGTTTCTCAAGCTACAACCTGAGGGAAGCTCCAAATCCCCAATTCTCTGGCTACAACTAGAAGGAGGCTACAACCCCCTAAGTTCTCCGGCTACAACCGGAAGGTAGCTACAACCACCTATACTTTCCCCATCCAACCGCCCTGAAATATAAATGCCAAATGTAGACAACTTTTCACTGTCACTAAATCAACCACTGCCACTGTCAACCTGTACCGATAACATAAACCAACATGTACCATGCATCAACCTTGACTCATCAAGATGTACCAACATCATCAACTATACACCTCATGTATGTGCCAACTCCATCAACTATAAACCTCATGTATGTGCCAACTCATAAACTATACACCTCATGTATGTGCCAACTCATCAACTACTTGTCTCAACCATGTACCCAACATGTACCTCAACAATATACCAAAGACATACACCAATATAACCATAAAAAATTATCTAACAATTCATCACTCTATCCATAAACCAAATACCATAAACCCTTACATCAAACCATGTGCCACAACTTCATTTTTATGTAGCCTCAAGATAAGCCAACAACTTCAAAAACACATCACAACCAAAATATCAATACCCATATGCCAAATACCAACAACAAAATACCAACTGTATCCCTCAACAAATCTGATATATGCAACAATACTGAACATACAACACCATCTCAAGAGATAAACCCTAGCTCACAAAACATACCTTAAAGAAGATGTGTCATATATCTCATAAATAGACTCCAACCATGTTGCTACCGCGATTTTTCTACCGCACTTTTTCTGCTACGATTCTTCTGTGTGATTTTTCTATCGCACTTTTTTTGCCTTGATTTTTTTGTCGCACTTTTTCTGCCTTGATTTTTCTGTCGTACTTTTCTTGTCACGGTTTTCCTACCACATGTTTTCTATTGCACTTTTCTTGCCTCACTTTTCCTGCCGCATTTTTCTTGCCACACTTTTTTCTCTATCAATAATACCTGCCCAAATAACCTTTCACAAAAATAGATATTACATGATATTCAAGTGTGTTTAAATGAGAGACCCTTGCCTCTTATTTATAATTTCATGTAGCATCCTCAAGGGGTTACCTTTTAACAATATTAACCCACTTTCCTTATTTTAGGTTTAACCCACTTATAACCACTTGTCCACTTAACATAACCACTTTCCATAGTTAGTAAGTTCTCCATTAACTTTAGTATTTAAATAATTTCTTTTTCATCCTCTTTGACTTATAGTACACTCATCACTTCACTTTATTATTTAAATAATTTCTTCTTTGCAAACACTTTGACTACTTTGACCTTTTAGGGCTTCTAGATGACTCATGAGGGTTCTCCAACTTCACATGGCCATAAATCTCTAACCGTGAGGAGATATGTGTCGTTCCACATACCACCATATATGGCATGACAAGAACTATCCATCTAGGATAGTTTCACTGACAAATTTATTGACCTTCATCTCATTATTCCACAATTAAGCATGGGTTCTCTAACCATACTTCTAGGATAACTCAATTTGCAAAGCATCTTCCCGTGAGGGATTTCACCATAAGGGGACCACTTTGGATTTCATCCATTTGTACATCTTATCAACCATGACAAGACAATAATGAGTCATCTTTACATCAAACAAACTTGGGTCCATTACCCAAACCTTTGTGCTACCGGGATTTCTTCAAGGGTTGACATCAATGAAAACCAACCTTAATCAACAATATCTAGGCACTTGGTATAATTTTGAGATGTTAAAAAATTTGGTAAAGTAAAGCATGCCACTATAGGAAAGTTTGCAGTGCATGGCACTGTGAACTAGCTATTTCAAGATAGTTTATAGCACTGCTCTTTGAACTCAGTTTTTGGAGATTTTGGACGAGAAGACAATTTCCAGATGTCAATATGGATGTGTACCAACACTCTAAGGGTTAGTTATGTTTTGGGAGGCCACCTGTCTCAAGAAGATCCACTCTTATGGACACATCATCAACCAATAAATAATGTTTCATATGTTGCCAACATCTTCCTTTTTATTAGCAATTTATTTCTTTTTTGTTGTACACCTATTGCCACGCTTTCGTTAGGCATAGGGATCCTATGAGGAAGTTGGAATGCGAATTGTAGAGATGGAATGATAGTTTAGGCTATAAAAAGAGCATTGTAAGACTGAGGAGAGGTTTGAATTGTGTGACTGAGAACTCCTATTTTGATATTGCTTTGTAACTGAGTTTCTCCTTATTTGTATGGACCAGATATAAGACACTTTGAATAATGGAAATTAGTCTTGCTTCTTTATCATATTTTGTTGTCTTAATTTGATAAAAGTCGATTGAATTATTCATAGGAATGATTGTATATTTATTGCAATGAAGGATATATTGTGATATTTTTTGCAAGTGTATCAGAGTTTTTTCTCTTTGATTTTAAGAGGTTCTTAATTAAGAGAGTTTTCTTCATATGTGTGTCAGTATTACCTAATGTAGATGATATGCATATTACACATTTATTGTCAAGTCTTCCATCTATTCACTTTATCTTTTAAATCATGATTTGAAGTTATTCAAGGCCTTCTTTGCTGGTGTATATTGTATGGAGTTATCCATGATAGACATCCTATACTGATTTTTCCATCCATTTTCCACCTTTTATAAACATTTATCCTTCACATTTTTATGGGTATTGGGCTTACACTTACAATAGTCTAAGTGTGACTCTCGGTGCTAACAAAATCAATGACATTTTTGTACCATTGTGTCCAACATTCTCCCCCTTTGGTTGTTCCTATTGAAATTACTAAGACAACTAAGAGGGGGGGCGTGAATCAGTTGTTACTGTGCTTAAACAATTTTAAGTCAATTAAGCCATTTTTAAGCTTTCTCCAAGTGACCATCAATATTATACAATATATGAACAACATAAATAATGAGAACCACTCACACATAAGATATACACAGAGACAGATTTTCACAAGAAAACCCATAAAGGGAGAAAACCTCTTCTTCTTCGAAAATGATAGGCAGTCTTTTAAGTTCTGTACATCATCTATAATTGAGAACTGTGGTATACCTAGGGAGGTAATATGGGGTACCTAGGGAGGTACCCAATGGGAATGTATTTATGTGTTATTAGTGGAAGTCATTTAATATATGAGAATGTGGTCATTGAATATAAGGTGGACTAGGTCCACTATATTAATAAAGGCCCACTATGGTAGTTGGATGTAATAAATGTGAGAAGGCTCTCTAGAAGGTTCCTAGGAGATAGGGAGAGCTATATAAAGAAGTCTAGGCAATGTAATGAAATATAGTGAAGAATATTGTGATTGTACAAGAAAGGATTGTTTGAGGAGTTTTATCCTTCCATAAGGATTAATATATGGTGTTACCCTACCCTAAGGGTTTTCTCTATTTCTTATGTTCATGTTATGGTGAATGGTTTATGGTTTATTCTTGGTATTATTGAAGTATATTTGCAGATCTGGTTCAGGTACTTAACAATTGGTATCAG
>JZKD02S0077881.1:1297183-1331478 GCA_000966675.3 Picea glauca | reverse complement strand
ACAATATGACCGGCTAAGCAATGTAGCCAACTGGTACCAAGTACGACCATCCATCCATCCCAATGGAAGTCGAACGTGATGTTTATCTGCTACCTTTGCACCTTTATCTTTCTCTGCATCATGTCGCGGTTTCCATGGGATTGTTTCTATAGCTTGAGCTCTTCCCATAGTGTTGGTTGTCTTCCATGCACCTCTTGATCGATTTCCTGTCTGGTGCCCTGCTGGTGCATACATGTGTTGATGCACATGCCCTTGCCTTGATGACTTTTGCCAAGAAATATGAAAAGAAATATTGTATTATGAGTTGTAGCTCAATAGGAGGATGCCCCCTCGAAGAGGCAAGTGAACAGGACATGATCTCTTCCATAATAGGATCTATTGTATGGTGTTGCCCTACCTCAAGGGTTTTGGTAATAATATAGTGTGGTTTCTTCTATCTTTCGCTGTGGATCTATTGTTTATTCAGTATTTGTGGTGATTATATTGGTATATCTATTCAGGTACTTAACAAGAACCAACTCAATATGAGGCTACTACATCTATTTTACAAGCTCCAACTTGTTTGAGAGCACCAACTCTCTGGTTTCTCTAGCACCCACTAGAAGGAAGAACCAACTCCCTTAATGTTCCAGCACCAACTGGATGGAAGCACCAACTTTCAGTTACACAGGCTCCAACCTGTATAACAGAGAAAACTTGTTCTCCCTTGCACCACCTTGCCACCCTGGTTTTTTCAGCTGCAACCAAATGGAAGATACAACTCCCTATGTTCAAGCACCCACTTGAACCTCTGAGGACAACAATCCTCCCTAGCACCTCCCTACCACCCTTATTACAAATAAATGATTGAATAACCAACAACACAGATAAATGAATTCTTACCACTTCTTCATTGTTCTGCAATTCTTCTCTGCTACACTATTCTTCTACTATGTTCATACTTGGCTTGACTTGCTGTCTCTTTCTATCTGTTCTTTCTCATGCTCTTTGATATGTGCACATTATTCTCTCCTCACCTTTTCTCCTATGCTCAGCTTTTGTTCCTTATCTCTGAGCTTTCTTCACATTACACATACTGTAATTTTACTTTTCTACAGTTCAACTCATTTTTCAGTCAAAACAAACAACTCCACATGATCATGCCATGTTTCTTTTATCCACTTCCCTCTTTAGTTACACCTCAAATCTCCTTGGGAAAAAATGCCTTAGCAACTAAATCGCCAACCGTCCAAGAACCATGATTCGATTCTGCTAACTGAATCATAACTGAACAATTAATCATAGAGATCAACAATAGCCCTTCGATCAAATGCTCAAATAACCAACACTGTTGGATTAAATCCACAAGGTCTTGTGTTTATTTCGCTATTTTGCATTTCAGCATTTCGACATTCCTATGGTGAAGTGTTTCAACACTCCAGCTCCCGGTATCCGAAACCTACACCAAAAGGTGTTTTTCGCATTTTGGCATTTCGACATTTCGACATTCCTATGGTGAAGTGTTTCGACACTCCAAATCCCGGTATCTGAACCTATGAAATGGATTCAAATCAACGGTCTGATATTTCATCGTTTTGCATTTCGTCTTTTCATGATTTTGCATGTCGCGAATTCTTGTTGCGAGGCATCTTGACTCTCCAAGTCGCGATCTCTGAAACTCCATGTCGCAATTTCGCATTTCAGGATTTCACGATTTCGACAATTATTGTGATGAGATATCTTGACGCTCCATGTCGCGATCCCCGAAACTATGAAACTCCATGTCGCGATCCCCGAAACTCCATGTCGCGATCCCCAAAACTCCATGTCACAATTTTTCATTTTGGAATTTTGCGATTTTGGCAATTCTTGTGATGAGATATCTTGACACTCCATGTCATGATCCCCGAAACTCTGAAACTCCATGTCGCGATCCCCGAAACTCCATGTCACAATTTCACATTTCGACATTTCGCGATTTCGCATATCATGAGTTTGAGAGTTTAGGGAACCACGTTCCTTTGACTTTCTAGTCAACCAAATGACTATCTTTTGCCATGTGTCCTATGGACCCAACGGTCCAAATCTTATCGTGATTTCGAAACTTCACGGGCCTTCGTCATGTCTGATCAATGGTCCATATCAATCCTTGATCCAATAGCTAGGATTATTTCATGATTTCTCATATTGCAAGTTAGAGAGGTTAGAGCACTCCTTCCTTTGACCTCTCAGTCAGTGAAATGTTGATCTGTAACCACGTGTCCTTCCCGAAGATGGACGATCCTCCTGCTTTCAGGATTTTGTAAGCCTGCTTCACCTTGCACTTTAAATAACGTGCAGGTTCTCCTGGATCCAATGCCAGTCAGACCTCAGGCTCAGATCTAATGCATGAGATCTGTTCTCTTCTACTGCATGCTCCTCCTATCTGAATTTAGATCTAACAGTCATTGGGAAATCTAAATGGGATCCAACGATCACTATTTATCTTCACTGTTGAACTTGCCATTGCCATGCTATTATCATTGTGCTACTGATCATGATCTTTTCCATCAATGACAAACACGCATACTCTACCTCTGTCTGAAAACATGCCAACAATCTCCCCCTTTGGCATTGATGGAAACCCCTTGAAGAACATCCAACTATACCACTGTAGCATCCTTGAAATTACCTTGAAATTACCACACTTTCTCCCCCTTTGACATCAATTTCAAAGAAGAAACATGCTCCCCCTAAGTTGTTGCAGTACATACTCTCCCTGTCAACTATGAGCATCTTAGAAATACAATAGATATTCAATAAGTACTCCCCCTGACCAAGTGAATAGATTATATGAAAGAAGTTATAACCCCCAACTTTTGACGAAGATATCCAGAAGGGGTCACTGCTAAAGGTTTAGTAAAGATATCAGCTATATGTTCTATGGAAGGGATATAATTCAGCTAAACAACTCTGTTTGTGACTTGTTCTCTGAGAAAATGGTATTTTATTGGGATATGATTACTCTTGGAATGAAGAACATGATTCTTGGAGACACTAATGGCACTAGTGTTATCACAGTGAATTGTAATTGGATCAGTATAATTTACCTTCAAATCTGTAAGAGTTTGAATCATCCATAAAATCTGAGTGCAACAAGTAGCAGCAGTAATGTACTCTACCTCTGTAGTTGATAAGGAAATAGATCCCTGCTTCTTACTAATCCATGCTACCAACGAGTCACCCAGGAAGAATGCACCTCCACTGGTGCTCTTTCTCTCATCCAAACTATTTTCCCAATTTGCATCTGAATAAGAAGTTAACTGAAAATTATGATTTCTTGGATACCACATACCATAAGTCATTGTTCCCTTTAAGTATTTGAATATCCTTGTGACAGCTACCAAATGACTTTGTTTAGGAGCAGACTGATAACAACCTACCATTCCAACAACTTGCATTATATCAGGACGGGATGTTGTGATGTACATAAGACTTCCTATCATTGATCAGTATGTCCTTTGATCAACATCGGGTGACATATCATATTTACTGAGCTTGCAACCAACCACCATAGGTGTACTAATAGGAGAGGAATCCTCCATCTGAAATTTCTTCAACATCTCTTTCAAATATTTTTCTTGAGATATAAAAATTCTTGCAGAACTCTGTTTTACTTGTAAGCCAAGAAAATATGACAGTTCTCCTATCAAGGACATCTCAAACTCTGTTTGCATAGAGTTAGCAAACCACTAGATAGATGATTCATTAGTACAACAAAAAATAATATCATCTATATAAACCAAAACAACTAGTAAATTATCACCTTCAAACTTAATGTAGAGATTTCTATCAACAGTACCTTTCTTGAACCCTTTGTTTTGTAAAAAATTGTCCAGTCTATAATACCAAGCTCATGGTGCTTGTTTCAGTCCATATAAGGTCTTCTTCAACTTGCAAAAATAATTAGGATTATTTGTCAATGAGAATCCTTCAAGTTGCTCCATATATACTTCCTCCTCTAGATCTCGATTACGAAAAGATGACTTAACATCCATTTGATACACTTTAAAGTTCTTATGGCATGAATATGCAAGGAACATTCTGATGGCCCCCAATCTTGCCACTGGTGAAAAAGTTTCATCAAAGTCCTGACCTTCAACTTGTGCATACCCTTTACAGACCAGTCTGGCTTTATTTCTAACAACTTGTCCTTTTTCATTCATTTTATTTTTGAACACCCATTTGGAACCTATTACATTCTTATCTTCAAGTCTAGGGACAAGCTCCCAAGTATTGTTCTTCTCAATATAATCAAGCTCTTCATTCATTTCTCTAATCTAATCATCATGCTCGTTGGCTTCATAAAAAAAATTAGGTTCATTCATATATAGAAAAGCAACATGAGATTATTCTGAGTCTTTAATCAATTTCCTTCTTGTTTGAACTCCTTTATTTATATTTCCAATTATCTGATTTTTAGGATGATTCTTTCTAACAATTCGGAGAGTTGATTTTGCTTCTTTCTGCTGATTTGTATCAGCCTGGGTATTCATATCTTCATCTAATTCATATTCTTCCCTTTCTGATCCTTGGACCTTTTCATCTTCATCTTCAACTATATCTTTTGTACTTGGTTCAACACTGCTTACATTTCTGACCAGGATTTCTTCATCAACTTTTATGTCTATACATGTTATCAATAAAATTTCGTCCGCAAATGGTTATAGGAATCCAGCATCGTCAAATAGTTATGAGGTCACCCATGGACCAAAATTACCACAAAATCATTTCCAAAAGGTCCAAAACTATACAACTAGTGATAAAATTAAGGTGTGCTATGACTACATAGGGCGTGTGCGCACATGCGCGATCTAGAATCGCATGAAAGGCACACATGTGCATGATGTGTGACTGTGGTCGCTAAAAGCCATCCACATCTAAGAACGAAGTATTTATGAGATTGGTCAGCCTCCCACCCACTTCTGGTTCAACTTCCATGTTGATTTGACACCCAAATCTCGGCTGAATCTGACTGGGTGGCTGGTCAAAGACCTAAAAATGCCTTAAATAGCCTCTTTTCACACTATAAGTTGGTTGCACAATACCTCAAGGTGGTGCTATAAAAAAAGGCCATGGGTGCACTTCATTTTCAAGGAATTCATTTGCAAGGTTATGCTGCTGCTATTCTCTTGGGGAATCCTCTTTTCTCATCAAGAGTATACTAGCATCATTACATTGGGAAATCCATCTCACCTCTTGAGTGGATTAGCTTGGGATTATTTAACCATTTCATTCAAAGTTGTAAGAAGAGCTTAGTTGTGGGGGTCCAAGAGCCCTCCCTTGGAGGAAGAAGGGACCCATAGTCCTCTTTCTTCTTGGTGTTTTCTTTCACTAATATAATCCTTGCCATTGATGACATGAGTCTTATTGGTTATTTGTTCTTATGTCCTTATGCTCAATGGTTTAGTTGTTCTTTTATTTCCTAGTTTAATTCTTAGCTTAGTATTTTATGTTTCTTTCTCTAATCCTTTCCTTTACTTCTATCTTACTTAGCTAACCCAACTAATCTTGTAAGCACCTCTTTTTTTTTCATTTAGGTGACAAAAGAGGCGCAACAGATTGACAACTCCACTAGGAAAAGGTATCAATTTCCTACCCCATTTGGGTTTTTCTAGCTCTTCTTTTAGTTTATTTAACCTATAGGTACCTTAACCGGCCCAAGCCGACCTGCAAAACATCCAATTCAAAGTTGAATTGAGAGAATTCCATTTAGAATTTTCTTCATGGCCATGTGTCAGGTGTGCACAGGTTTATTGGCCCACAGTCGTGCATCATGCACACATGCGCCAAAATTACAGTGTTGTTCTGTGCACCTGTGCCCAAAAGACTATTTTGGTTTGTGCACAGGTGCTCAATGTGCCTCTGTCTACTCTGAGACCCACGCACCTGTGCAGAAAAATACACATTGTAATCCTTTTTGTGATTTGGGGAAGGCCCCTAGCCTTGTTAAAAGTGATTTCATACATATTGTAATCTGCACCACACTTAGTTCCTTCTCCATATAAAGGGATTAATCAAAACACATAGGCACTTAGGGGGTTTAAAATCATTATTTCCTCTTTTGATTTCATTTTTTCCACATGGATGACTTTCTTTGACTAAAAGTATAAGTTGGAATCATTTGTAATCACATAAAACTTGCATTGGGACCAGAAGTTGGATAACAATCATTTAGTATTCTCTTCTCTCATGCTTCAAAGCAACCTTGAGAATCAGAAAAAGGTTGTAGGACAATTTCATCTTCCTTAAAAAGACTAAAACCTTTAGGAGAGGACAACATCCCCCTCGAGACTCCTCTTAGTTTATTTTTCAAAACACATCTCAAGATTGTAACGGGTCCATACATGCCCATATGCTACAAAGATAGGATAGTGTTGTAATTTACTTTCGTAGATTAAATCACTAGTGAATTTTAAAGGTTTTGTAATGGGCCCATACATGCCCACATGATCACAATATAGGATAGTTTCAAAGCTTTCTTAGATTAAATCACAATAGGGAGTTAAAGGAATAGTAAAGGACCCACATGTCCACATGCTAGCTTCCTAGGGAATTTTGAATTATGCAAGGTTGTACCAAAGGCATTTAGTTAATTAGGTAATCAACACTTGTAAGGACCAAGCGAAGTACACATGCAGTAAGGTGACACATAATTCATTAAAACATTGGCACACTTTCACTCATTCACACACAAAAGTCACTTATCACTCACATAGTTTTCATCTTGAAACATGGAGGTCAAAGTAAGTTTCCTCCAAAGGGATTCTGAAACACCCCACCCTTTACTTCACGAAACTATCCACTCCCATTTAATTTCAACGAGATTGACTCACACCCCCAATCTCTCAAAAAAACCACATCTAATTTTTTTTCTAAAAACTCACTAAGTTTTCCTCCACAGGAGGTGCCAAAATAAATTTTTTAGTCTAGGTAGGATTTTGGGGATAGACATCCAAATAACTCCTCGTTATTTGGTTCTCACATTGTTAAAACAATAGAAGTTGTCAAATAGGGAACTGAAAATCCTCTAAGTCAAGTGTTCCTAACACCATAAGGCAGGGAGATACTTGTGAAGGGTTGAAGGCCGAGGTCTGTTTGTTCTGTGCATCCCCCCTCGAGGCTCCCACCTCTTGGACAGGACCCAACCCATGACCCATTTCTTAGGCCAAAAATCTAAATGTCACACTTTGACCGAGGTACCTAGTGACCAAATTTTAGGACATCTACCCAGGTGGAAATTGTGGGCTACAATTACACCTTGATCAGATTTTGTGTGGCTATTGGGAAGTATTTTAAGCTCTTTCGGGATATGCCCCCTTTACCCCTCATTATAACTGATTGCTTCATCCTTCACTAGTTTCTCTTCTGATGACTTCAGACCCCACTGTTGAGTACTATTGGAAGGTCCAGTGCTATTTGAGAGGAAGAACGTTACATATTTTAGGACACGAGAATTTTTTTTCTTTGATCCCCCACGCGAACAAAACCCACTTATCCACATATATGCTTCTTTTTCAAAAATACTTTATGATGCATTTCTGATTACATTTTGATTCAAATATATACTGTGTAAAGTTCAAAAAATTGCAAACAAAGGCTCTTGTTTATTTATTACTCTCACCACAATTTGCACACATCCACTCATCTAGTCAGACATCATAGGGGACCCACAGAACCCCCATCATTCCATATTCTTACTAAACCTCCCTCCTATTCTAGGGGGAGTTACTAGTCTTGCCAACTCATCGACACCACCTTCACACACTCCAGTAAGTGCCACTATATTAGGATCAACTTTGTTTGGTTCTGCCTTACTTGGGTCTAATTCCCAAGGTCCACAATCCACTTGCTCTCCTTTACATGGAAGCGGGGGGCCAACTCCCTCTCAAAGGGGAAGTACCAACCCACCTAGCCCCCCTCAAGGGTTAAGTTCACAGAACACTCACACCATGGCTGGAACTAATCCTCTACCACCACTCTAGATGCCATATTTGGCCTCTCTTAACATACCAAATCTAAGAAAACTCACAAATGATCCTATATTGCATGACCCCACATGGCCTGCAATACCTACCAATCTACCTTCAAACATTCCCATGTTTGAAGGAAAGGCAGGGGATGACCCTGCCAACCATGTCATGACTTTCCACTTATGGTGCTCTTCCAACAACATTATGGATGATTCCATATGACTAAGATTATTTCAACGCACACTCACTGGCCCATCAACCAAATGGTATGTAGACAAAAAATCAAGGTCCCATGCGAATTTCGAGTCCTTAGCCAAAGCATTTTTTACCTTCTTCCAATTACCAATCCGCCATGACAATGGTCTTGAACTACTCTCTAATTTCAAACAAACATCAACCACCCATATCATTGATCACGTTCATGAATGGCGTCGATGACATAGTTTGTGCAAACCCGAAACCACCAAACAACAGTGCCTTGACTGGTTTCTCAGATCACTTGTCTTTCTCCTCAGTAAATATGTATCTTCCACCTTCCCTCAATCAGAAGAAGAAGCCATCAATAAGGCTCAACAATATGACCTCATATATTGACAATCAGGGTACTTGTACACAGTACTTCCTGACCTCCCAAAACCCGTGCCATTTAGCCAAGACAAACCCGGGATGTCTCACTTAGCAGATGGATTGATTGGTAATACCACGCACCATAGTCAACAACCCCAAAAACCACTGATGTATGGAACACCTCAATATCCACCGGCATATGGGGGAACCTCTTACTATCCTCCACCCCCTTATCAACAACCATACCCTGTTTCCCTTCCTCCACCCATCAGCGGACCATCGACGACACCCACACTACATCCACCTACCCAAACAAGTTCTGGTACTCCCTCGTCCTCATCTTATACTCTAAGTACTAGCGAAAGTGCCACACCTTCCTATGTACCTTATGAATCAAAACTACCACAAAATCCATACTTTCTATTTCCTGGCCCTCCCCAACCCATGGCTCCACCACAAGGACACCCTCACGTTGGGGTGAATTTTGTTCAACCCTCTCCCATTCAGCAATACCAAAATTTTGAATAGTTGAATATGGAAAATCTGACCCATCCGTCGAATAATGCCAAAAACAAAGGAAGTAAGATGAAAAATAACAACCCAAGTCAAGGCAGGAATCACCCCCAAAAAAACCAACCTACTGGGGGCAACCAGAATCAAGGGAATCAGAACCCCCAGAGGGGTAATAAGAACAGGAATCAAGGGAGAAATAACAATACTCTTTGAACCACCTTCCCTTGTGCCCTTTGTAGTGATTTTGGTCATTATACTCATCATTTCCCCCAAATCGATGATTTTAAATGGATGAAAGACTCAGGTAGTGTACCACATCCTCTAGCACTGTCTGCCCCTCAGCAAGTCCCACAACAATACATCCAACAACCACCCCCAGCCATGCTGCAAAACCCCATTCCACCATAAGGTGTGATGAACACCCAACAGGATATATAGCCTACCCCACCATAGTTGGTACAATATCTTAACCCAAACAATCTCACAGGTCATACTATCCTCCTCACCAGTGAGGAAGAAATCCTTCGGCAAACACGTAGTCATCAATACCATGCACTAATTGAGTCTCCTCCCATTCCCCCAGAAACAATCCCAACACCAACGAGACCCCCTTTGATGATCCCTCGCCTTAACACAGAAACACCTCTTTGCATCCCTCACATCCCATTGCGTAGGAATGTCCACAACCTGCAGGCTAGAGTAGCTCATAATTATAGTTTGGTCGATGACTTAGCACAATCCCCAGCTACCATGTCAATCTTAGAAGTCCTTCAAACTTGTCCCACTCAACGGAAATCATTACTTTCCACCTTGGGGGTAGTTAACCCCACGGATACTCAACTCATCACATTTGATCTTGAAAGTGGAGAGCCTCGTCTCCCCGCTCTCATCACTTTTGAAATCCCAGTAAAAATCTGAAACAACACAGTTCATCGGTGCATCATTGATGAAGGAGCATCCACATGCATCATGTCCAAGTCTGTATGGTAGAAACTTGGTTCCCCCAAAATCATACCATCTTCCATTACCTTAAGAGCTTATGATGGACCACCATCTTCTCCTGAAGGGCTCTTCCAAAATGTCCCTATAGAACTCGGGGGCAAGACCATTCTCATCGAGATTGAGGTTATCGATGCCCCACTTGATTATAATATCTTGTTCGGTTGTAGATACATGTACGCTATGAAGGCAGTTGCCTCTTCCGTCTTTCAAACCATGATGTTCCCCCATAATAGGAAGATCATTACCATTGACCAAGTTTCACATTATGAGCCTAACCCTTTTTCCAACATTGATAACATTTTCCCTCTCATCCACACTAATCATGAAGCATACCCACTCATTGAAATGGGTCCTGGGATTTTCAAAGACCCATCATTGTTAGGAACTTACCATGGTGCACCACCGCTCCTTCATCCTTCCAATTAGGTATGTTTTGTATCATCCAAAGGAACTGACATTGAGAATATCCTTCCTCCCAGGGAGGCTTCTATTATATCTAATGTCCCACTAGTCGCAGAACCCCTCCCGCATGAGCCCCTAGCGAACTCGTCAACTCCACTAGTTCACGATTTCACCTCACCCCAAGGCCATGTCCCAATGTGGGAAACAGTTCCCCAAGCCATTACTCAAATCCCCCTCTTTTACCCTCCACCAGGCATACAATCTTTCCAAGTAGCCACAATGCTTACTCTCCCTAATATGGTGTTGGCAATCCCAGTTTGGTATTTACATCCACCAGAGATGGTTCCTCAACCATCCCTTCCCCCCCAAACAAAAGGAATCCCAATGAGGATTCTCATACTCACTCACACCATACCCTCTACACCCCCACTCACTAACCTCCCTAGCAAAGTTGGGGGAAGGTGAAAGAAGAAGGAGCCCACAGCTCCACTTCCCCCACACATTCAACCTCTTTGTGCATTATGTGAGAATGATGGAAACCCAACCAACAAATGCCCATCTCTACCCGAGTTACATAACCTAATTCCACTCAATCAAACACCATCACCACTCGCCATTGTAGCAAGTACTATTGCTACCTCCCCTAACTCAAGTAGCAAAGGGTTGCGAACCAAATTCCCTTGTGCTATATGTTCATAATATGGCCATTATACACACCATTTCCCAGCACTACCTCACTTCTGGTAGACATTAGTCACAGTACGCCAAAGCTTCCATAACGAACCCAATCTAGCTACATCATCCCTACCAAACATCACTAACATCCATTATGTCACGAATTCAATCAATGAACGTATGAGATGCCCTTTCTCTCTATGTAAATCCTTAGATCATTTTACATACCAATGTCCTATGATCATTGAATACAAGCAACGCTGATTGACCCTGATTCAAACCCCTGTGCCCCCTACAGAATTAATGACTAACCTTACCTCATCACTAGAGATTCTGCATGTTATTTCTTCTGAACCAGAAGCACTCCCTCTTCCTCTATGGTTCTTGGATGACTTACACAAGGATTTACCCCCAAATCCCCCCAATTCTCCCATTCATTTCCCCATGGAAATTTTACATCCAACTACCATTAGTACTCCCCAGTACCTTGATATTTGGTTTATGTCAAGCGAACCATTGCAATCTCATTACATCATTCCCCCTGCTTCTTCATCACCAGAGGATAACCACATGGCGACAATCACCGATATCACTCTTTATGATCCCTTGTATTCCCGCCAATTCCACTGCGACGTGGACATACTCGAGGAATTAACCACCCCCAACTACCCATGGGATGCGCTACACCACAGAGTGTTCTTCTTTCCACAAGAAGCCTTCACTCCTCCTATCCAACACCCCATATATGCAGTCGAAACCAAGGATTTTATTCCCTCAGGGCATATCAACTAGTTCAACAACCCCATCCCTGCCCCTGATGCTTTTCAAGAAGGCAACATGGCCAACATTTCCCCTACCATCAAAATCAATATCTCCATCAAAAATGGAGTCATCGAGAAAATTACCATTGGCACCGCATGCACTCTTGAATAAATTACCGCCTACAAAGCCCTCTTCCAAGAATATTAGGATATTTTCGCCTGGTCATACACAGAGATGCCTGGCCTTGATCCCTCTATTGTCGAAAATCACATAGACACCTAGCCTAATGTCACACCAGTTCGCCAAAAAAAATGACCGCTACACCCATCCAAAGCAGTGTCCATTAAAGCTGAGATTGACAAATTACGTGCGGTTGGGTTCATCTACCCCATCACCTATACCTCATGGCTTTCCAACCTTGTACCCGTTAACAAAAAATAGGGCACTATTCGTGTATGCATGGACTTTTGCGATCTCAATCACACATGTCCCAAAGACAACTTTCCAACTCCTTTCATTGATCAGATTATCGACGATTGCACAAGCCACGAGGCTCTATCCTTCATGGACGGTTTCTCTGGCTATAACCAAATCCAAATCCACCCAGCCAATCAATACAAAACCACATTCACCACCCCTTGGGGTACGTTTTCATATCGTGTCATGCCTTTTGTCTTAAAGAATGCTGGCACAACTTTCCAATGGGCTATGACATACATTTTTCACGATCTAGCTCATATCATCCTCGCATACTTGGATGATCTCACAACTCGATCCAAAAAACGCACCCAACATCTTGACGATTTACGGATCATCTTCCAATGGTGTCGTCGGTACAACATCCGCTTGAACCCCCTCAAGTGTGTGTTCTGCATCACTATCGGGGGCCTCCTCGGATTCATTGTTTCCCAAAGAGGTATCACCATGGACCCCCTCAAAGTCCAAGCCATCACAGAAATTCCACCCCCCCAGAATTTACGCCAACTCCAGAGCCTACAAGGAAAAGGTAACTTTCTACGAAAATTTGTCCCAGACTATGCCACTCGAGCACACGGTTTCCTTCGCTTACTATGCCATGACATCCCATTTCACTGGGATGAACATGCCCAAAAAGTGTTTGATGATCTTAAAACAACACTCTCTAATTCCCCTTTAATTAGTTCACCCGATTATAATCGCGACTATATCCTCTACATATTAGCATCGGTTGTCTCAGTAGCATGATTTCTCATTCAAATCGGCGATGACGATCATGAGCATGTCATTTACTACATTAGTAAAAACCTCTCAGGGCCACCCTTGAAGTATAATCACAAAGAGAAACTAGCCCTTGCAATCATCCTTGCAATCCAAAAATTGCGCCATTACATTCTGCTTCGCATGACTAAAGTCATAGCAGATTCCAACCCTATGAAATACTTGCTCAGTCGTCGGTAAATTAATGGAAAATTTTCCCAATGGATAGTTATCCTTCAGGAGTACGATCTTGAATTTTCAACACCCAAGAGAAAGAAATCTCTCGTCCTCACCGAACTTGTCATGGCCTTCCCCTCTCATACTACCAGTACCCCCGTCAATACTGACTTCCCCAATGAACATCTCTTTTATATCACTTTGGATGATCCTTGGTACGACGACCTCCTCTTCTACCTCCAAACCCAAAAGTTTGATAACCACCTCTCACGAGATGATTGTCGTTGTATTGGCCAATATCCCCCCCACTATCTCCTCATTGGATATATCTTATATCGACGAGGGGTCGACACCATACTCCATCAATGCTTGACCATTGACGAGGCTGATAGAGTCTTGAACGACTGCCATAGCGGTGTGTGTGGGGGCCATCTTTCGGGGATGTCCACTGCTTAGAAAACCATCCGAGTAGGTTACTTTTGACATACATTGTTTCACGATTGCATTCACGCCATGAAGCGTTGTAATAAATGTCATCTTTACACCAACAAAGCACGAGCACCACCTTCTCTTCTCCACCCAGTCATTACTGCAGGCCCCTTTTGTAAATGGGGCATCAAATTCATGACTTGTAACCCCCCATATAGCAGTGGACACAAATACATCGTCATTGCAGTCAATTAATTCACAAAATGGGCTCAAGCCATGCCCACCTTCAACAACACCACTGACACGGCAACGCATTTTTTTTTAATCATGTCATATCCCGCTTTGGAGTACCACTCCAACTAGTTTTCGATCATGGGAAACATTTCGAGAATGATATTTTTGTCGAACTCTCATCATTGTTGGGATTCTCCCATGAGTTTGCCTCACCATATTACCCTCAGTCTAACAGACAGGTCAAAGCAGTTAACAAGGTCCTCAAGACCATGTTACAGCACACGGTTAACAAACATAAGACCAATTAGCATCATATGTTATTTTTCGTACTATGGGCTTACTGTACGGCCATGAAAATGGCCACTGGTTTCACACCATTTCATCTAATCCATGGGGTTGAGGACACTCTTCCCATCGAGTGAGAAATTCGCACCTTATGCACCGCAATTGAGCTATTACCCGACACTGCTCCAATGGAGCATCATTTGTTGAACTTAGAGTCCCTGGATGAAGATCGTCAATATTCATTACAGAACAATGAGGCAGCCAAAAAATGGTCAAAGGCCACCTTTGATCGCGATGTCAACCTTCGCTCATTTCACGAAGGCGACCTCGTCCTTTCTTACGATATCACTCACGATACCCTTGGTCATGGAAAATTTGAGTCACTATGGCATGGCCCCTACATTATCCAACATTGCCTCACCAAAGGCGCATACATTTTGGATTCCCCTGAAGGCCTCTCTCTCAAAAAACCCGTCAACGGGTTATACTTAAAGAAATTTTATTCCTAAGCATAGCCATTCTACATTAGGTTATTTCTTTTATAGTGTTTTTAATCTTTTTTCCATCCCTCACGTCTAAACTATCATTTGTGTTATTGACAGATTCTACCTCCATCGACCTACCACATCGATCACACTGGCGATGCCAACCATTGGACACAAAATCTCTCTTCGGCAGCTTGGGCCCTCTCTTCCCCCTCACATGAACTACTCCACTCTAGCGGCATATGTTTGGGTTTAGCAACCAACAACCAAGTCGAGTACACTGCCATCATTGGCCTCCTCACCAATGCCCATCATCATTGTATTCATCACTTTAACATCTTTCTTGACTCCCAACTAGTCATCCTCCAGCTCAAAAATGTGTACTGTGTCCGCGATCCTTGCCTCTTTCACAAATACCTGCAAGTTAGACTTTTATCTCGACATTTTGATTTCATTACATTTACACATATTCCAAGACAATTGAATCAAATTACAGATAACCTAGCTAATATTATACTCGATTGGCATATATCACATCAAGATATCTCTACACACACATAAACCATCAAGAGCCTATCACAGCATATATAGATTAGACATCATCAAAACATTAAAGAACACTTGTAAAAATCACAAAGACCCCAAAATGTATACTAATATATATATATAAATCGGTCAACAGTGCCATCAAAATGTTTACATACACATAAAATACATCGTATACAAAATCCACAGGCCAATGAAGCACCTCGGTACAAAACTAGTGTCACTACACCAAAATGGGCTCACCAGCCTATATACAAAATACAAAAATACACAGAGTGACACTCAAGGTGCCTCTATAGCACCACCTCCTATCCCTCCCTCAAGTGGTGGTTCCCCACCCACTACCGGTCCCTCCGGACCTGGAGGTAACCACCTAGTCATCGCAACACCTGCTACCGCTGCTTGTCGAACCACAGTCCGCCACATCAGTGGAACTCCCACACAGTGCTCTAGGATTCCCTCATTCTAGATGAACGACCACATGCCCTCAAACACTCCCTGTAGCACCGTCTCCAAACGGAGGTAAATATCCTCAAAATATCCCCTGACCTCAGCCGGAGGAGCATGTGATGGCCTGACACTAGGGTCATCAAAACGACGTCTCCTAGATGCTCTCTCGTCGCCAGCTGGTCTCACCTCAACGTCCTCGCCCGATGTCTCTCTCCTGCTCGCGGCGGTCTCACTGGCTCCTGACAAGCTGACTCTCTCATCAACTAAACCTCATGCCTGCGAGGTCCCACATCTGCACATACAAACAACCAAATGATAGTATTAATATCTATACATAATACACATGTCCTGCTATCTCAAAAATAAACATATCAAAAACACAAATATACCCCGGTGGTCGAACACCTCCCCTGGAGATAACACCATATCCGGATCACCTTGGAAGTCAACCCCATAGTATGGATACTGCAGTATGATTTGCGGCATCTGCCGCCACACCTGTGCAGCCTCAACTATGAAAAAATGGCCACCCTCACCACCACCATGGCGAATCAAACTCGTCGACCACCGCCTCAGTCATGGCTCTCGCGCACTAGGTGTGCTTAATAAAACTCTAAGGTGCAACATCGGCACCCTCTCCAAAAACTAGGCCACCAAGATGGACCCAAAGGCCAAGTCCCCTGAGTTCATAGTCCGACACCTATCAAGCTGCCCTACCATATTGGCATGCAACATCAAGCCCAAGGAAAAATTCTCCCTGGCCAGTGCCCTCCCCATAATCCTCAGCTGACCACCACTGATCCGCTGAGTCGTGAGGGACCCATATACCCTCACAATCATCACTGCTACACAACGATGAACTAAAGCATCCATCACCCCGATACTCACTACGAAGCCTGACATGAATTTCTCCCTCGAACAATACCTCTGGCCCAAGGTAGCTAACTACATGTCCCCAGGTAACACAAGCTCCGTCGGTAGGGGCGTTCCCCGAAAAGGGAGCCCAGTCAAAAAGTACACATCCTCCACTACAGTGAAGGCTAGCTTCTCTCCCCACACCATAAAACAATGTAGATCCAGAATCCACATCCGAATCAAAATCTATAAAATATACTTCTGAGCCCGTATCAATGGGCACTCGAAGAACTTCAGTAGCCCACAGACTGTCAAAGTGGCATGAACCCTCGACTCCTCAATAGCCATGACATCCCTTAGTTGTGACCAGTCCCTCTCTTTCCAGTGGATTGACATCGTACAAATGATCACCTACAACCACATAATGCAGTCCTAGATCAACCATCTTGACCATTAAACACACTAAAATCTCCAAAAAATATGATTTTTTCATCCATTAGCCTTGCCTCCAAGGCATGGCTATTTAACCCACGAGCACGCACATATGCATGCCTGTTCACCCCACAGGTGCACACACATGCACGCCTGTTCATCCCACAGGCGTGCATGAGTGCGTTCCTATCCTCCACACAGAGGTGCCTCCATGCACCCCTGTCATGAACACAATCACGCATCATAGCACGCATGTCCACTACACAGTCGCGCACCCATGCGCAGTTGTGTAGAAAACAAGCGTGCATATCATGTGCGCCTTTTCCCCCCCTACAATTGCACCCATGCATGGATATCTGGATAACAGGCGTGCACCCATGCGTGCATATTTCCAGATCGCCCATGCACTAGGGCACCCACACCCATAAAAACCCTTGTACGACCCTCCATATAGGCCTTGCCCGCAAATTGAAAACCTACTTCTATGCAGAACAATAAGACTACTAACCTAAAGCTCACTGGTCCTGAATCAGCTACCTCTCTCTCTCGGAATCTCCAAATATCCTCTGAATACCTCTCATCCAGTCACACTAATAGCAAGTACAAATGAGGTGGCAATGTGGGCCCTACAGCTATATATAGCCCTTTTCGCCAAACTTCCAAACCCCATTCTGGGAGCTCCGGGTGTTCATTTTTCAATCCATCTTCAGCCATGAGATCAGCATCCCGTCATCTACATCAAGACAGTCCCCAAGCCATTTTTTATCCTTAGCCCCCGGGGCACCATTTTTTCATACCCCATCTAGGTACGCATGCTCATGTTCAACATTATCAAATACATGTTTCTATGTTCGATTCTCTTTAGATATTGTTCACATCGGGTATTTGGTTTTCATGTGTGCAAGTACTTGGTCATCATACATCAGCGCAACCCCTTCAGGTATATAATCAACACTAGCATGTAATCATTCCCTCTGAATCACAATTGCATCTCCAGTCACACCCTATGAAATTTGCCTTTAGGATCCCCATCTCCGGCTTTGCAGTACCAACACCTCCATTACATTTTGGGTACTGTCACCCGGTAACACTCTCCCCCACATGAGTTTTTCCATTCATAGCACCCTTTTTCACTTTGACACTCATGTTGTTTTTCAAACCCTTTAGGGATGGGAGTCCTGATAGTCTTACATCATGTCTTGCATCAGCCACATACTCCTTCTCCTCATTTTGCTAGCTTTCCTAATGGACTCCCAGGTTATCTCTTCAAGGTTCTACTTTGACTGCACCTCCGCAGTATCATTAACCCTCCATTTCATCCACAATCAATTTGCCCATCCACAAATTTCCCTCCATTTCATCTACCTCATATAGAAACCCACCCATGGGGCCCCCAACCTCCACTTGTTCTTTGATAAAATTGTGCCCTCACTGCCCCACCCATATTACATTAGGGCACCCATTTCTATATTTGTACACTCATCCAAAATTATTCTTTATTTATTTGGTACCTGTAAAAAGCCTTTGTTTCCAGCATTTACATATCTTTTTGTCACCACCTTTAGTGACCTTATTCCCTTTTTGTCCAATGCAACCCATGTCGCCCTTGGTTGGGGCACTCTTTATCATATACCCCTGTTGACATCGTCCATATACTCCGAGTATCCCACATGCCACCTACCTCTGCTCTCTAAGTTTTTTCACTTTGTCCCGCCTCTGGCACAACTTATCCCACGTCTTTTTGTCCCCATAACACTTGACCTAGTTGAATGGTTGCAGCCACTTATACTTCGCATATACCCCCAACCAAGGGAAGTCTTGAGTCTTCATACATCTTGAATTTGTCCATGTACCTCCTCAGTTCCTAACCTCACCTAGTAGATTTCATGAAGCCCTTTTCTTCTTAGAGTTGCGTCCCCCTTTTGTCGACATCAGCACAGTTTCCAGAAGGGTGACGGTATCTTGACTCTCATTACTTTTCCAATGAGAGGTCTTGGACAACACAGGGAGAAACACAATTTCTCCCTACTAGTGTTGACCCTCGTAACATTCGACATCAACACTTTCTCATGTTACGGTGGGTCTTACTTTGTGACTATTGTAGTTTTTTCTTATATTTGTTGAAGACCTCTGAACTTGGTTGGGATATCAATGCCTACAGAATATGTGATACTTCTTACAGGTGTCATTGCCTACTATTCAGAGTATGTTCCTCCTCAGAATTGTCTTCTGCCTTTATCACGACCGCCCCTAAGGGCGTTGCAGTAGTCTACATCAACACCCCGTTTCAATTACTATACAACACCATTGTTTTTGAGTTACAGGACACAAGCATGGAGCATGCCCGCCTCGTTTGTACACAATTTATTTTTACACACCATTTATATACATTATTTACAAGCTGTAAGTTTTAACATAAACTTACTAAACTCAATGTGAAAATGACTGCTTCGAAGAAGCAGATAAATAAAGCACATAAAAATATTTTTGATTTTTCTTTTATAAGTCTTAAACTAATGGAATAAAATGTTATGAAATAGAAACTTATAGATAGTCAAAATCCAAACTTTACGTTAGAATTTCAGTGATAAACAAATAGCAGAAAAATAAAATTGAGCTAACTTGCTAGCGAGATGATGATATTCATCCAAACATCTGTGCGATTAGAAAACATTTAACCACCTTGTCCAGGAGGGAAACTTGCAATGGAACTTAAGTTTGTTCTGAATAAATGTAGAACAATTATGTTGGAAGTTAAATTTTAATAACAGAAAGAATTATGCCAATAGTTACTATGATCTCATGATTGCAAGTAATTACATTAGAAAATATCTATTAGAAAATATCCTTGCATTTAATCTTTCAATGAAAATTAAAGGATAAATCATGTAATTGAAGATGAATAGATGATCACACGATTAATATCTAAAGGATTATTTATGGACAAAATTTATAAATGAATTATCCCAATAACATAATAAATCATGAATACTAAAGCTACCAGAACCTATTATGATATCAAGATAAACAAAACTTAAATGAAGACACCATCCACAAGAATCTAAAGCCGAAATGTGCATTGTTGTTCCATTAAAGTCTATAAATCAAACGTCCATATTCTACCCCAGGTGAGGATGCCTTCATTACAAAAATCTCTAATATTTAAAGAGTTCAGTCAAGTTAAACATCTTATCTTGTGGGATAAGATTAAATCTGAAAATGGTTTACTAATTACCAAATAGAGGGTAATAGAACCACTCCATATTACACTGTATCTCTCAAAACTATAAAAAGATTGTTTTTGTTTACAAAAGATGAGCCAAAGAAATGGCTAATAAGCTCAAAAATGGTCCATATATTCAGATCACCACCAGCTACATGATATCCTAAAAGGAAAAACGAAAAATGAAGGAGTTTAGATATTATTCTAACCAATAATTTCCAAAAATTCGAATGAGAATAGACTGGCTACAGAATCAGCTGATTCTGTAGATAGTTTTATTTTAACAACATAAATATAATTAAATCTATATTAATAGAAAAACTAAAAATACAACTAAGATAAACAAACAAATCTTTACCTCTTAACTGCATGCTAAATTTGACTCATAAGACCTCAGAGTTAACTATTGTTGTAACACACTCAACATTCTTTATTATTACGTTTCCAATCCTTTTCAAGTGCTTCCCTTACCTTTGAGCACTGAACTTTAGTCTGTGATTTTCACTCATTAATGAGTCGTTCTGAGTGGTGAGGGTTTTGATCTGCAGTTGAAGGGAAGGTATATATGTGTAATATTTGTCGATCCAAAACAAACAAACTTCACACCGTGGGTCTGGAACAGTTGTTTGAGGATATCCATGGCCGTGTGT
Source organism: Picea glauca (assembly GCA_000966675.3). Lineage (NCBI taxonomy): Eukaryota > Viridiplantae > Streptophyta > Pinopsida > Pinales > Pinaceae > Picea > Picea glauca. The sequence continues at coordinate 1,310,564 of JZKD02S0077881.1, read as the reverse complement.
CAGAATTCTACCATTGTTTTCTATAGGCTCTTTACCGAGTTTGATCCCTGGAAAACCTTTGCTATGCTTCAGGCATGGTGGCAGATTGTCTACGAAATCATAGGTCTGGCTGAGATTTGGTTTGAGGTAACTTGGGTCCTCCTTTGCTAAAAACTTCTCGATCTCAGAATCAGAGCTCTCATGGACCTCGATCGCTTTGATCGAGCTCATATGAGACTTCGATTTATTTCGTAGGCTCCTAGAGATTAATCTCCCTGCCCTTTTGTTTTTAAACCCTACATCCGAGTCACTTTTAGATAGTTTGTGCGAGGGTCTGTTCACGATTTTTGCAAAGGTGTTAGGACAGGCATATTGTTCGTGGTCATGAAATTTAGAGGCTCTTGGATCAACATCTTGTTGCTTGGACATAGGCTCATCGAGTGCAGCCTTATCATAGGTTTCTTTGAATGAGGAGACTATTCTGTCAATGGAAGGGATTGGGGTTTCTTCTAACATGGGCTTATCAACCTCTATGGGGCTAGGTGTAACAAAGCCATTTCGAGATAGGAAAGTGTCCCAAACATCACCCTGCAATTTTAAATGATGGACTAACAACATCCTTATCAATCCATGATGAAACAAACTAGAATTTAAACAATGTCTCTTAAACCTCTTGGCCATCTTATATAAACTTCTCAATAAAAAGAAAGGCATATTCAACTGGAAACCGATGAAGTTCATTAATAGTCTTATGTGATACAAAAAAATGAGGCCAAAGCAACCCTCGCATGTAACGAACTATCTCAAGATTATTGATAAACCGTGCCACCTGGTTTTTAGCAGAGATATAGGCATACCTTTATCACAACATTGGATTTTCCTAGAAGTAAAGAACAGACTCCAGGGCACCTCCTCTACCTTGGAATTCTTAAACCATTTATTCCCACTAAGTGGAAGACTTGTTTCCTAGCTTAAAATCTCCTCGGTGATTTCGACTTGAATGTCACCTATTTTGGCTCAAAATCCATGGAAAGAGAGGGCGAATTCGTAGGCCACTTGCAAATTGTAACCTTGAAATTTCTCAATAAATTTGAGCCAGCCTTGACCCTTGAGGTCTTCTCTTGCATCTTCATACAGGAGTAGGGTTTGCGAGCCATTTGGTTCAACATGGACAACAGGGGCCATGTAGATTTAGACAAGTAGTCATGGTGGTAACATAAATCACTATGAGCATGAAGGGTTTCATAAAACAGGAAAAACCAGGGCTAAAACCAAGGAAGAAAAACCCTCGTGTGAATTAAATGGAGGAATAAGGGGTTTCATAAGAGAATCAGGCATTTTGTGTAATGAATTGCCGAGGGTACAAAACAAAACCCGAGGCTTAACTTGAAATGATGGGCATGTCATTTTCAAACTTCCACTATCAGCAAAGTACAAAATATGACTAGACGTGTTTAAGTATCGTCATTGTGTAAAGGGTGGAATTGCTCATTATAAGGTTTAAGAAAAGAGGTGTTTGACAAAACACAACATAACGACCATAGAAAGGATTTACCAAGAATCATACATGGAACAAACTCATAGCCTAACATCACAATTCTTGGTGTATCATTCAAATGTCCAAAGTAGACCTTATAACAATGAGAAATTTAAAAACAACCATTTTATTGACATGAGATAGGCCTTAAAGCAAAATATCATCCTTAAAAAGGTTTATATGAACATTTATTCTCCTAGGGAAATAAACCTTAAATTCAAATGCAATAAATTCAAAAAGTTTCAATACTTCGTTCATACTTTCAGTCATGAACGAAGCATGAAAACGAGAACTAGGAAAAATGGAAACCTTTTATAGCCCAAGACTCATCTTTCAAGTAGCAGTGTTCATATGATTAAGTGGAGGCATCTATAGAATTTATTATTCGTTGCTTTAAGAAGTGAAAATATTGTGGGGCTGCCAACAAGATTCAATGGTCTTATTAATAAAGTGTGTACCTTTATCTCTCATAAGGGTCTCCGGGCATCCAAACCTGGTTATGATATCATCAAATATAAATCACACAACTGTAGTTTCACTACAATCATTAACTTCTCTTGCTTCTTCCCATCTTGTCAAATACTCTGTCGTAGTGATGATGTATCTAGCTCTTGTGCGCTTCCATGGTGGGTTTATAGGTCCCATGAAATCAATGGCCCATTTCGCAAATGCCTGCAAGTTCATCTGAGCTGCTAAAGGTATCCCATCTCTCCTTGAGGGTTTCCGAACGATTTTGCATACATCGCAGGATTTATAGTGTTCTTTAGCATCCTTGTGTAAAGTAGGCCACTAGAGGCCATCTCTAAGAACCTTCTGCGATGTTTCTTTCCTTGCATAGTGTCCTCCTACGATGCCTTCATGTTATTCTACCAAAATCAGAGGTATTTCTACCTCCATAACACATCTCCTTAGGATCTCATCAGGTTCCATCTTGTATAGTTGTCCAACTATAAGGGAAAAATTTGCAGCACCAACTACCAACTGTTTCTTCTGAATGATTTTATAGTCACTAGGTGCCATTCCTGTTGATAGAATCTGGACTATCTTGGTGAAGTGATCATCAACCTTTCTGATGGCCAACAACTGTGCATCTGGTAGTATATCCTCCAAACTAGTAGGTTCCTCTCCATGCTCTAATCTGGAAGAATGATCAGGTCCCTTGTTAATTCTCCCTGGCTTGACCACAATATCAAAATCATATTCTTAGAATAACAGTATCCATATACATATTCTTCCCCCCAACACTGGCTTGTTGACTAGGTATTTCAATGCAGAACGATCAGTGAACATCTTAAAGTGTCATCCCAACAAGTAGTGTCGAAACTTCTACAGTGCATACACCATGGCTAAACCTTCTCTCTCAGTGGTAGTGTAGCTTATCTCAACTGTGGATAGCTTCCTACTAGAAAAGGATAAAATATGGTCAATATGTCTTGCTCTTGGTTGTGCTAACACTGCTCCTAGTGCAATAGAAGAAGCATCAACATGCAGGTGAAATTCCTTGATCCAATCTGGGAAAACCAGAATAGGCATAGTAACCATTTTCTATTTCAGTGTGTCAAATCTATGTTGGCATTCTTCCGTCCATTGAAACTAACAATATTTCTTCAAAATATTCTCCATGGGTGTTGTAATCTGTGCATAGCCCTTAATGAACTTCCTATAGTATCCATTATGTCCTAGCATAGTGCACAATTGTCTAACCGAAGTAGGGGAAGGAAAATCCACGATGATGTCGATCTTGGATGGATCTACCAGCAACCCCTTCTTACACACAATATGGCCCAACAACACTCCAAAAGGTGAAAATAAGATGCACTTCTTTAGATTCAGGGAAATCTGACATTTTCTGCACTTATCCAACATTAGTCTTAAACATTCAATATAATTTTGTAATAAGCGAAAAAGAGTCCAATCATCAAAAAATGCTTCCAAAAATTTATGTAAAAAATCCTTGAATGCTTCGACCACCACCCTAAAAAAGATGGTTGGTGCATTCTTCAATCCGAAAGGAATCATTGTGTACTGCTAGGAACCCCACTCTATGGCAAATGTGGTCTTATGGTGATCTTCTTTATCAATCCTGATCTATTGATAACTTGAAAATCCATCTGTAAAGGAATATACCTCATGTCCTCCTACATTATCTAGCACTTCATCAGTGAAAAGTGTAGGGAATGGGTCATGGAAACATGCATCATTCAACTTCATGAGATCTACACAGATCTTGATCTCTCTTGTCTTCTTATCCTAGACCACCATAGGGATAATCCACTCAGATTCTTCAAAAGGTTCTATGATTCCTTCGTTCAACATTCTGTCTAATTCAATTTTGACTTTCTTCTTATATTTAGGATTCAATTTGTAGGGTCTCTTCTTGACTGACCTTACATCTGGTTTCAAGGGGATCTTCATCTCTCCCATGGGCCCTTTTATGCCCTTCATATCATTGAACTTGGTTGGGAACAAGTCCTTATATTCATGCACTAGTTCTGTGATATTATCAATGGTGGCATCAACCCAATAATATCCAACGTTAGCAAGCTTAGGTGCTTGCTCTGTTCCAATATTAACTTTTTTGATTTTAATTAGCTCTCCTATGAAAGATATTTTGACTCTCAGTCCTTCTACATATATCTGTCCTTTTGTTTCTGCGATGTTCACATTCCTAGGATCATCATCTTCATCAGCATTGATATTGTAACATCCTTGCAATTTTGGAAGAGGTTTAGTCCATTCATCCTATTCTTGCTCAATAGGGAGGTTAGGTGCCTCCTCGAAGACTTTTTATCTTACAACTTGTAGAGCTTGATATACTAAAGGGTATTGGCTTTCAAATGAAAATGTAGCTACAAAGTTCTGAGTCATACCATACCAATCCAAAGTGGTGAGGCACAGTTTTGCTTGAAGATACCAATTGATAGGCATTGTGTCCAGAGTGTTGATGAACTTATGCATCTACTGTTCTTGAGGAATGCTGCTCCAAGCCTCCTCACAACCTCACACATGGTCCTTCAGAAATATTTGACCTGTGTATCGAAATTGGCATCCTTCTACTTGTTCTGAGAAATGCACTTCCATCAAAGTGCGACATTGCACCTAGTCCACGATGTTCCTTTTATGTGTTCCCCACCATCTCGTTGGAGTTTCTTTCAATGCCTCATATAGTTCCAACAATCTCTATTGTACTGGTACAATTTCTTCAAAATATGATAAGAATGATTCTAAATGATTTAAACCATCAAATGTGGGCATATTGCTTACTTCTATGCCAATCCAATGAACATCCCTGGTCAATCTAGAACATCATCATGCAGAGACTTCATACATTTTGTTCTGCCAATTCTCCAGTGCTTATTCTGATTCCGATGAGCATGCATTGCCATTTTTCCATCTTGAATTCCCATATGTTGTAGGATTAATGTAATCCTGTTGTCTCACTATCAATTTATATATATTCTCTAGCTCATATGTGCGGTATTCTTCTCTGATGGGTTCTGTGTATCTTCAATCTTCATCAGGATCCAGAGGTGTAATGAACCTAAGGCCATCACCTTCAAATGTCATTCTTTGTTTCTTTAAGTCAACAAAAGTGGGGTTGTTGAAATCCCAATCAATTCCTAACAATGTAGGATAAGGACAACTATTGTCAACTATCTCAATCACCTCAAAGTCCACAAATGTTCTTACCCTATCGATGTCCACTGAGACATGCTCCAGTCTCCCAAAGGGGCTTACAGCCTGCTGATTAGGCATCCTAACATTGATAGGGGAATAGATAAACTTAGGTTTTCCCATTAGTGCCTAGGTCTGCTTCACCATAACATTGACTTTGATCCTAAGTCGAGGACCACATAATCTACATCATAATCTCCAATCTGAGCATTAAGTTGTATTTCCTTATTCGTCCTTCTCTTTTTGGATACTTGATGTACTTCTCTATTCAACAGAGGGTCTACCTTCCCTAGTTCATACTGTCAGATCAAGTGTTGTAGTTCTTTTATGGCTCTTTCATCCTTAATAAATTCAATGAACGTATACAAGAAACTAAAAATCTTGCTTACCTCTTTTCCTTCTCCCGGTGATGCAGAATGATCAAATGCCAGAGGAATTCCACATTCTCTCACTTCTGGTTGTGCCTTTGATGAAGAAACCTGATCTCCTCCAAATTCTCTTATTTCCTCTTCAAATATATGCTTTTCTTTCCTCAGATTAAACTCTAGTGTCCTCTCTGCAGTTATTCTAACCTCTGATTCATCTGTAGTCTTTGTTGGAGTCATCTTGTCTTCTCCTATAGTAGTGCCTCCTCTAGTAATAAAAATGACTCTAGTATCCACTCCGTAAGGTTATGTTGATATTAATTTTACTTGTGGGTTTCCTCCTCACCTCTCCTGAAGTTTGGATAACAGTGCAGGACAATCTTCAATAACATGTTCAAATGAGTTGTAGTAGCTGCAAGTGGTACAAGGGTTTTGATAGTCCCTTGCCAAATGTCCTGGCTATGCACAGTTATAAAAAATGATCTGACCTTGACCTCAACCCATACCTCCTCCTCCTCCTCTTCCTCTGAATCCACTGTGAGGGTTGAAGTTTCCTCTTCCTGGGGAGTTAAACTGCATAGTATTCCCTTTCTGTTGTACTTCGCCTTGAATTTTATATGTGTCTCTTGATCTTTCATGCAAGAGGTCATAAGCCCTACAATATTTCTCATCATGCACCACAGACTTACAGAATTTGTGGTAAAGTTTGGTAGGTGTCTGGACATATTTTTTCATGTAATAGCATTCACCATGGCGATGTCTATTTCTACATACCTCACACCAAGGTAGAGTAGCATGTTTCAAAGGGCTCGAAGCTCTAGAAGCCAAGTACTCATGAAATAGGGGACATTGATCATTGTCATGTCCTTCTAATTTGCATTTGATACACCATATGTATTCTCTTTTATCTTTTCCCTTGTCTTTCTTCATATCTTCGACCTGTAGATATAAGCTAGTTAGCTGACTCAAAATTTGACTCATACCTAAGCTGGATTCTCCCATAGGGGATGATTATAGTTTCACAGTGATATCCAATGCCTCAACTTGTGAATCAATCTTTTGTTGCATCAGAGGGACTATGATGTGTGGCAAGAGGGCAGCAATGAACCATTCTTTATTATGTTCGTCTGGAATCTGAAAACTCAAATGACCTATCAGGGTCTTAAACCTCTGATCAAACTCCCAAACAGGTTCAGCTACTCTCTGCTTGATTTCTTTTAGTTTTGTAATGCATTGTGACTCTGACTTGGGTTTCTTGAATTCTTCACTCAACACGTTCTTGATCTCATTCAGTGGTTTAGGCTGTGCAATTCCTTTAACAAACTTCATGTACTAGCTTAGTGCACGGTTTCTCAGAGTAGTACTAAACTGATCTCTCTTAACAGCTTCATCAGTGACATTCTTAATACTCGATACACCTTCGCATAAGAGCCAATGTTGATCAGGACCTTCATATCCATCTCCCCTAAAGGTGGGTAACCTCATCTCATCTGCCATAGATCTTCCTAGGGTTCTTGACTGAGTATGCATTGAACCACTTGTACCAGTGCTTTGAGTGCTCTGATAACTTAGGTTACTCTAGTTACTTAATGTTGCTAAAAAAATAGGAGGCGTAATAGTACTTACTTCAACATTTTGTGCAGTTCCTGAAGTTTTTGACTCTTCTCAGTGAGGTTCTTCAATCTTCCCCTCTTCTTCCCTAGTAGACTCTGAATGTTCCTAGTTCAGTAACTCTTCTTCTTCTCCACTATAGAACCCTTCTTCCTATGCTGGTGGTTCATGATTCTGCTCAAACAAGTTCACCATAGGAACTTCTCTAAATGATCTCCCAGTGTGCGTGTGTCCAACCTCTGTGTCACTATAATTTTCTGAGTTATTGAACATTATCTCTTTAATCCAATCGATTATTGTATCTTCAAGATGTTCTTCTCATGCAATAGCATCTTGATTTGCAACTTTAGAAAATGTAAAAATTTTCCTCTAGGTCCCTTAAAGAAATATATCTCTGCTTAGCTATATGATTCTACTCTATCAATAACAAACTCAGTAATGTACCCTCCAATGGTACTATCAAACTAGTGATCTACTACTCTTGACATGGCATTATCAACTCTCTTGACCTTCTTGATCAACGCCGATGTCCAAACCATAGGCGGTATGAATCTAATTTCAAACTAGGTATCTGCTAATCTGGCTAGCCACTCGTATAGCTCCTTATGAATTCCTCCAAAGAAAATCTCATGTATATCGGTAAATATATACTTTCCCAACCAATCCTCTATGTTAATATTAGGGTTCTTGTTATGGGATTCTGCGAAGTCCTTTTCTTTTTCTTCTATCCACTTTTGAATCTCTGTCTTCGATGGAAACCACCTTGAAATTCCCTCAAGAAGATCCTCGTCTCGGCAACAAAACCATTTCTTAGCATAGGGGCAGACCCAGGGTTCATCTCTAACAGAGCACCAACAAGCCCTAATTACTGGCCCTTTCGACAACACCTACAAAGCAGATGCAGTCTCACCCAAAGTAGCAATAGGGGGTTGCACAACACACGTGTCTACAACTAGAGGAAATGCAAAGTGGACACAAGGAAACTCACACACACAGGTCTAATTGTTCTTTATCGACTTAATCCTACTTTGCACAGTATATCTCAGATCTAACAAAACAACACTATAAAAACATATCAAATGACAAAGAAATAAATAACAATCACACACAACACCAAGATATACATGGTTCACCCTCTCTCTAGGGATACATCCACAAAACTACGCTTTATAATATATTAGATGAAAGCACACAGTTCTATCTGCACTCTTAGCATGCAGATATCTCTTTCTTTCTCTTCTTCTCTCCCCTCTCTGTGCACCCAGCTGTAGGGTTTATCTTCGCACCCAGATGAAGATCTTACAACACATACTTCTCTCACCACACAATACTTCTCTCTCAAAAATAACAACAATCACTCATCATAACATAATCGAACCCATCTTAGGTCCTCTTGACCTTTATTTATACATTACAATGACTCTCGGACAAACTTAGACTGAAACCTAGGTGTGAAAACCCTAAATACCAAAACCCTAGGTGTCTAAAACCCTAGGTCAACTTGAACCGCATTTTCAGGGCTTCACCAGCTTGTCTTTCCTTCTTTCCTGCGAGGTGCTCCAAAGCATCCATTGATGGATTTTTCTACTTGCTGAGTTATCCATGATCCATCTTCCTTGTTGATCTATCTTCCTCGATCTCCTTGTCCAATGGCTTTATTTCTCTTACTTTGCTCTGTATTTTCTTCTCTTTCATCCACTTCGACCTAATCTCAGTCAACTTGTCTTCTGCATAGTTTGCACTTCGTTATTCTTCCTTAACCTTCAAAACCTTCCGTAACCAAGGGCCAACAGCCTAATGAATTCTAGGGAAAAGACTCTGGGAGTTAAAAAAATAGGCAAAAGGTAAGGTCCTTCTTGATAACCATATACCTGTTGATAGCCATTTTGCAATTCTTATCTTTTCCTTATAAGCTGCCCACACAAGGGTTTTGAACCCTCAATACTCGTCGCAATTCCTTAAATGAAACGACACTATTATCGTTCGCTTTCACACACCTGCCATTCGTTTTCATTTTCACGAATGCAAGCGTGAAAACCTTGAGTTGGAAGTCATGTTGATAGCATTAAAATGATCTTTTGAATTGTTATGAATCCTTTTGTTCATATGGTCATAATTTTCTTACCTCCAACTCACTAATGGTCATACATTTATCAAAACACCAAACCTTTATTCACTTTGCATTTTTGTTAATATGGTTTTGATTTATAAGTTCGTGATGCAATGACTTTTTGGTGTCTTTGATTAAATCCTTGGTGCAATGGTTTCATAGAACGCATTAAATTTGTGATTAAATCCTTGGTGCAATGTTTGATATAGTGGTTTCTTTCAAATCATACAAATGTTATGGTTGATTTAAACATTTGGGTCGAGTTTTGGTTATGCGATTATGTGATAATCCATTTGACATTTGGTTTACAATGCTTTGGATTGTGATTTGAATGAAACTATTACCAAGGCGTCATCGATTGTACATAACAACATGATAGTTTTGCATGGTTTCAATTTACTCCACCACCCCCACATGCATAAGCATTAATGTTTACCTTTCACTTCGAGCTGCCTCTGCTTGTTTTGGGAAAACCTATGGGAAATTGGTCCTATGTCTACCCTGTCAAACCCCCTCACCGATTACCCTGTTGACTGTGTGCTCTATGCTATGGATCCTGTAGTGCACATAGAACCCAACAACGTCCAAACATTGTTGTTATTTGATAATTCCCAAGAGGACCTGGAGAGGAATGGATGGTTAGTTTTTATCAAAAAATTCGAGGGTTTCAACCTCGCAGTCACTCAACAATTTTCCCTCACATTCGATGGATGCAGGGCCAAAGTTGGGGACATCCAACTCGAATTGAACGAGGAATTCCTCAACTCATCCACTGGTCTTCCAGCCAAGGGACATAAATGGTTTAAGAATTCAAAGGTGGATGAAGTGCCATGGCCGCTCCTATTTACCTCAAGGAAAATTATCAGTTGTGACAAAGGTACGCCGGTTACAACCCTTAAATATCGATGGCATGATTTGTTGGCCATCATTAAGCAATTCGTTACGTGTGAAGGTAGATACGGTTTGTTTTTCCTATACCACCTATGGCTTCTTATGAGTTATATAGATTTTCCTTTGAATATGCCACATTTCCTTCTTCGCAGTTTGTATAAAATGGCTAAACAATTTAAGAGGGAGAAGGTCGATTCTAGCCTTTTCCACCACTATCTAATTAAAATTGTTATAGTACATCATTTGAGGTTGAGTGGTGACTGTTGGGAATCTTTCTTGTTGAGGAATGGCTTTTCCAGTCCTGAATGTGGTCAAGTGGACAAGACCGTGGTCACCGAAACCCTTGTCGGGCATGTAGTGCCCCCTCCTACACTCTTACCCTCAGTTGATCCCTCGACCTACCCAAACGATGACCTACTCGACACCCTGCCTAACTCATGTTTAAAAGATAGTGCTAAGCATGTTAAGAGGCCTGCAAGAAAAAATGGCAAGGGTAATACCGATGTCAATAGCAAGGGTAAGAAGGTTGCATGTTGGGTATCTAGGTGTGCTCATAATAAACCCAAACAAAACACAGACCAGAAGCCAATTGTTTTGAGTGAAGATTTGGAATCTGAAATTGAGCGATTTCTGACCGAGGAGTACCCATACTCACACGGCCTTTGTTATGTCAAGCCCTATGACTACGTATCCAACCTCCCGCCATGCCTTAAATATGACCCCAACTTCCCCGGGATCAAGTTTGACAGTGGAACCCCTGGTAATTAAAAATATTCCTCACCTGTAATGACACGGCCTGATCAACCACAGTGCAATGAATGCAATTCATGGCTCGAACGATACTATACATATGTCCCTCTATTGCAATCCTGAATCAAGTCCTTGGAGGACCGAGTGACTGTGTTAACCAAGGAAAATGACAGATTGTAAGCTAATGATAAGAGGCAAAAGACCACATGCTCTATCGTGTTCAAAAATGTAGAGGCAACCACTGCCATTGTTAACTCAAAAATAGCCTGATCGAATCGTATCCATGAAACCAAGGTATGATGTTTCAAAAGTGATTTTAAAACGATTTTGTTTATTTTGAATTAGTATAAAGGATTTGTTTGATGAATCGCATATATTTTTGTTATGATTGAATTGATTCAATACGGTTTTGTTTGTGAATAATGACTAGCTACAGAATTGTGAGATTCTATAGCTAGTCATAAAATTTGAATTTCTGTTGATTTTACAATTAAACACAATCTAAAATTGTTTATTTTTGTGCATCTATAGGTACACATGAATTTCAATGGGAATTGGATCGATTATGGCATTTTTGAACATGCTTTTGTTACACAGTTTTGGATTAGGTTGTTAGTCTTAGTTAGCAATAGCAATTTGGGAGATTGTTCCCATATTTTGTGCAAACAGTTTTGATAATTTCCACAAGGAATGTTTTATCCTGTGGCCTTTATATACTTATTATTTTTTGTAAACAATCCATCACTGTTGGGAGAACATAAACTATGGACTGATGATTATATAGACTCGAATGAAAGTGGATTTTTTGTACGACTTTAGCTTCAATTTATCTTACTTTTGTTCAAGTTTTTGTGCATTTCAATTTGTAATCAAATTATTGACTACTTTAGATATCAAGATTTGTTACAGGTTGATGTGATATGATTTAATTATTGTCCATATTTGATGTATCTCATTTTACTTACAACAATTACCCTGTTTTAATTTAATGAATAGAAGGTTAACCTTCTTTGTTGAATGAGTAGTTATGTACAGATCTTTGCAGAGGGATTTATCTTGATGTGATTATTTGTAAAATATAAAATTGTTGTTTCTATATGTCTTGTTTGTTATGTTATTTGTATTCAAGAACATCGTTGATTCCTGTTTATGAGAAGATTTTGGAAAATTTGGTGCGGGTTTCCCCCATCAAATAGCTAAATCGAATATTGTGCACAGGACAAATAGGAAGCGCTACTACAGGTCAGTTTGTTAGTGCTATTTAATTAGTTTAGTTAATATATACATTTCTTGTAATATGAACACATCTCACTGTTCATCTCTATAGTTCAGATTTACAGTTAGGATTGTTATTTTATTGCTTAGCTTAGATAGCTGTCATTTTATTTCTTTCTCATAAAAATTATAAAAATAAAAAATAACAGCTTCGCTGTCATAAGACAATTCACAGATGATTTTGCAGATTTCGATCAAAATTTGTATTTTGTAAATGTTGTATATATAATCAAGATTTAATTGTATTGATACAACATTTAATAAGTAGAATTATTGTTTTATAATATTAGTTAGTAAACTGTATATATATTTTAGATTTGTATATAATTTGCAGTAGTTTTTTTTACTTAGATTAGTTTCTTTAGCTTAGTTTTTCATTCACTTTCCTAGGACTTAGATTGGATAACAGAGCTGCTAAACCCATCGGAGTGGATTAATCCAAACGTCTTGGGTTATTTAGACAACCCCGGACTGGATCCACCCCTCCAGTTAATGAGCGGTCAATTTCGCCCATCAAAAAATGGTGCTAGAAGGAGGGTCTGAAAATTATTAATGGAACGAGGTGGTCGTAAGACTCCTCCACCACCCAACTGCTCACCTATAGTGACAATAAGTCATTCAAATGACAACATCACCCCTCAAATAGCAACCACATCAAACGATGATCTACGGATCACAGTTGAACTAGTAACCCCAAACCCTACAGGTGGTGACGTACAAGAGATTGTCTGACAATCTCTCATAAGAACACATAGTGCCTTCGCCTGTTTAAGACAACCAAATTGACCTTTGGACCAACCATGAGATTTCTCTGATATCAAAGAACAACTTGGAGGCACTAACCTCACTTTAAACCCTACAGATCCAATCCTCGCTCCTGCTGCAGGAGGATCTGGAATACCCCCCTCACCACCTCCATCATCCCCTTCTTCTTCTAGAGAAGACTCTTCAGATGAAGGAAGTTCTTCTTCTCAACCTTCCACACCGCCCATAATAATTGCCAACCATAACAATCCTGCCAGACCATGGCGCAACCAAGATGCACTAGCCATACCCGAGCCTCAGCATCCCTGACCTAAACATCCAGAGAAGTGGCTCCCCAAGTTTGACCCTAACTCTAAACAGATCACCGAAGATCACATTAAAAAATTTATGTTAGCCATTAGACTCCGTAATGTCGAGCACGAA
>JZKD02S0077881.1:1234894-1269532 GCA_000966675.3 Picea glauca | reverse complement strand
GGGGAGGTTTACCTCAGTAGGAATCAAATCATAGAACTTTTTGAATATGGCTAAAAAATATTGCATTTTTTCATTAGGTGATCTCTTCATGTTGTTGTACTGGGTCAACAACCGAAGGGGATTTTTCTTGTCTCCCCATTTTGCAAGGAAGATGGTTTCGAAGGCCTCAAAATCTACGATACTAGCTATTGGAAGGTCTCTAAACCACTTCTTCACTTCTCTTGGGAGAATTTGTGTAAACAGCCTCATTTTCACATCTTTGAAGTCCACCTCTTCCAAGTCTATGAAATCATTAAATCAATATAGATGCTTCTGGGATGATATGTTGCCTTAAACATCATATCGTTTGATCCTTAGGTTATAATCTTGAGGTAAATCATGTAGTTGAACAGGCAATATGAGGGGAGAAAATCTAGCTTCCATGGCTAATGTGACAGGTCAGAGTGGTTGTTGGTTCTGAGTGGGGATTACTACAGGCCTGGAAGATGTGGCTAAAATCAAATCTTGGAATCTCTTTTCATCAAAGATGGTCTTTCTTAAACAAGATTCGGATTTAGTTATGAATAGAGCTTGCTCAAAGTTTACGTCAAACTCAAGGTATTCAATGCTCGTTACTCCATTCTTGGGTAAGGACAAGTATCGGTCCGGACGCAGCACTAGGGTTACTGGATTTTATTTTCTTTTGTGTACAAGATTTTCACGGTCAGACACAGGGGTTGCATCTTCTAGGTATGGGTTTCTCCTTGTGTGAATTCTCTTGGGATCCAGGATTTCTATCTCACACTGTTTGGTGCAACTAGTCTCTTGGTAATGGAGTCACCAGGGTAAAAATAATCTCATCCAATAAGGTATTTGATCCATTGTCACCCTTGGGGATCAAACTAAATATTTTAAGTAGTTTTCCCAAGGAAGATTTTTCAATTTCGTCCTCGCCAACGATGCCAAAATGTTATCACTCTGTAAATTTTGTTCAATTGATAGAAAAATGACAGAGGTAATTGTTTCAATCTACTTTAGGGCTAGGAACTAGCCTACTCAACTCAGAGAGGGCTCTCTCATGTCACTAGATATTTATTTTTCAATCAGTGGCTAGATTCAGACTGTTCTGGGGGGTTTTTATAAAGTTTGTTGACAAAGGAGGGGAGTAACTCTTAGGGCTATGGAGTCAAAATTCTGAAAGTGAAGGAAAACAATGACTGGATGGTATAACTCTCCAGAGGATAAAGGATAAATGAGGCAATGAATCTGAGTTGTTAATTGAGTTTAATCAGGGTGTAAGAAGAAAGAGAAAACAAATAACTGCATCAGAGCATTACTAAAATGAATTTTGAATTAGTTAAGAGGAAATTCACACAGTTTAAATTGCTTAAGATGAGAGCATCACAAGATGAATTCTGAGATTTTAAATATCCAATTTAAATAGATGACAACGAAAATGGAAATAAATAACACAGGAAATACATACAATGAGAGAAGACAAAACTCATATCACCACTATTATAATATTTTCATAGAGACTTCAAAAGCTTCTGCATATGTATTCAATTCAGCTCCAGAAAATTACAATGTAGTTCAAAACAACTAAGAAGGTTCCCTTGCACTTCTTCCAACATTAATTCATTCAAAACTCCTAGTACTTATACAGTTCGATTACAATGACTAAAACTGAAGTGTTTCAATTTCTAAAACTGACTAAAATAATTACAAACCAACGATTTCAGTAAGTGAACCGATTTACAATGATTTAAACAAAAAAAATTTCACAAACTAGGGAAGGATCACTCTGACTGCTTGACTTCCTTTGCATCATATGTATTGCTCTGACCTCTTGTCGAAATTGCCAGTTTGGTGACACCTAGAGGTTACTTACTAGTCCCTGGAAATCTACATTTCGTCCTACCCAGCCGCACGATCTCCTTCCACTGTGAGTCAGAAGGAATCTCGTAATACATCATTTCCTTTATCAGAATCACCATATCAATGCAAGTACCGTAAGACATAGTTGTCATCCCAATCTTTACTGTCTTAAATTGATTCAAAATATCAAGGTCTGTGGCCAAATATTCCACCAAACTGGGTCCCTTCATGTTCTCTTTCAGGCCTTCAAATTTGGAATGATCTATTTTGTACTGAGTGAGGAGAGAATTGTATTCCTATTAATCGTATAATTTCCCTTTACCATCCCAAAATGGTGGGAGGCCCTTGATAAACAATTGTTCAAATGTATCCTTAAATTCTTGTATACTCTGTCATCTTTGGTTTGAATCGATTTGAGAAAATTGTGCTTAGTGATGATCCTGCTGGCCCAAATGATTAGTGCAGTTCTGTATTTTACCCCAATGGTTTGAATATCAGCAGTGGGCACAAAATTTAGCAAATTAATAATGTTCTAGGCCCATTCTGAGGGCCTTTTTTCCAGTGTCTCATTAACAACAGTACATCTGCTTCAGGAAGTGATAACCATGTTGTCTTTGTCATTTATAAAATTTAGATAAACCCTGAACTTAGCAGCTCCAGTAGCAACAACATCCTAAATTACATGTTTAGATCCTTGCAACAGTACTTTTCCCTTCAACCTCGTCTTCAGCTTGTTCACTCTTTCTTGCAAATCTTAATTCTCCTTTTGGAATTGGGCCATATTTTCATCCTTCATTTTCATCTCTTGCTGTAGCTTTTCTATGACCTCCTTAAGGCACTTGATCTCCCCTGTCTTGAAGCTTACTTGAGACATAGCCTTAACCAATCCATCAGTGCTTGATCCAGTTTCTTTGGTAGAAAGTACAATAAACACCATGTCTAATTTTTCTCCTTGTCCTTGTGACCAACTTTCTTTTTCCTTTTCCAGCTGCAATACTTTGGCTTTGTAATTTAGTGTTTCATGTTTGAATGTCTCCTTTTCTTTCTCTAGAGAAGCTAGCTCTGTTGTCTGTGGATGCTCTGTGGCAGACATCTTTAGCTTCTTCTTCAAGCTTTGAATCATCTTCTCTTTCTCATCTAAAGAAGCTTTTACCCCTTGAGGGCTTTCAAATTCCAATCTTTTGACTTATGTCTGCCAGGTTCTATTGGATGATTTTTCCTACTTCAATTGTCCATCCAATTTGAGTGCATGGGTTGTCAATCTTGAAACCCTTAGACTCAGAATCAGGTAGTCTGAATATAACATGTCACTGGTGTTTCTGTGGAACTTTACCTTATCTGGGGCACCAATATTTTCTTAATGCAGCTTGATTTCAGACACTTTATCCTCATCTTCCACCACTATGTTAAAAGTATTTCTTTCTAAATCCTTGACTGAGAATAGGGAAGACTTATGCTGGGAGATTATTTCTACTTCAGGTAACAAATCTCTTATTTCACTATTGGCCATATTTCCTTTCACAGCATACTGATTTGCTAAATCTTCTTTGGATTGGTAGACTATGCCAGGTGTCTTGCTAAAGACATGTTTCTTGTTGTTGAAAGCCCTTGAGTTTCTTTCACCCTGTGGTTTTCTCTCTGTATTAGCCTCTTTGTTTTTGGTTCTTCTCTCTGTTAGCACCAATTCTTGCAAGGGGGTGTTTCTCTCCAATGTCAGGCCCTTCGTGTAAATGCGTAGAGATGGGGTTTAAAAACCCATCAAATGCATTTTATTCAAAGGTCGCAGTCATGAGCGTCGAGCACAGCACACAGAAGAAGTCCATTTCGGGCTTAAAATAAAGTGAGCGAACATTTTGTTTTCGATGGCAAGGATCCATAGATGGAGCAGATTGATGGTCATCGAATAATCTTGAGTCATAGAGTTGCACGAGGTTAGCACATGGGATCATCTCTTAAGGCCAAAGTCACGAAATGAAAAGCCATTTCGGCATTTCAGCTACCGGGAATTCAAAAGACATGGGGTCTCTCTTCCACTGCATTGGGAAATCCCGAATCCCAAAACGCGAAATGCAAAAAGTCGTTTCGACGATTTCGGCTATCGGGACTTCAAAAGACAGGGGGTCTCTCTTCCACTGCATTGGGAAACCCCGAAACGTGAAATGTGAAAAGTCATTTCGGTGATTTCGGCTACTGAGACTTCAAAAGACAAGGGCTCTCTCTTCCACTGCATTGAGAAACCCTAAAACGCGAAATGAAAAAATTCGTTTCGGCATTTCGGCTACTGGGACATTGAAAGATAGGGGGTTGCTCTTCCACTGCATTGGGAAACTCCAAAATGTGAAATGATTATCTGTTTTGGCATTTAGGCTACCAGGACTTCAGAAGATAGGGGGTCACTCCTCCATTGCATTCGAAATCACTGAAACACAAAATGTGAAAAGATCCTTTGAAGATAGGCACAAGGTCATGGCCCGTGGTCACTTGGGGTGACAGAAAGAGTTGCGCAAAGGGCCAAAGTGCTGGGTTTAGCTGTAGAAGGTGTCGACGCATTCTCTTGGTGCCAATTCAACTCATCCTTGATCCTTATCCCTGCTAGAGGTAAATAAAGCTAGGAGGAGGTGGTTGAAACCTCGCCTCACTCATTAAATGTAAGACATGGAGGTTCTGGCAGGCAGTCTACCCAAGATCATCCTGCATGCAGGTTTTCCTAAAGGAGCCATGTCGATCTGATGTCCTTGTCTGACCAAAGGAGCTTGCACACGCTAATTTGGACTTTAATGTCTCAGCTACCTTCCTACTGCCAAGGTGGTGAATTGCTCTGAGTATATATACTCAGCTTTTGTATTTTTGTAAGGATGGATGGTAGAGCTAAGCTCCCGATTGTAAATCTTTAATGAGGCCTTTGGTTCCCTGGTTATAGATTGATATTTGAGACTTCTTATTTAATGGAAGCCAACATCTTCCTCTCCTTTTTCCTCTGAATCTTAAGACCCTAGGCATGGACAATCCAGTCGGGTGTTGTAATGACTATATAATGTATGTTTGGTTATATTAGTTTTGCAGCATCTTAATTTTCTTGAAGTTTCTCAGATCTGAGAGGATCTCATATTTGTTACTTTTCCCCCTTTTAAAGGTTGTTGGAAGACCAGATGTCTAGAGCAGACTTTATTTCCTTTATTTTTCCCTCCACTTACTCACTACTATGAAAAATTACTGGCTTAAATTAGATCAAGACCTCACCTGTCTTAGCTGTTCCAACCTAGTTTTCTGAGTTAGAATGATATTGTTCTGAGTTTACTTCCATTCATCACCCTTTATCAACAAATCATGACATTTAAACTGATGGGCCTCGGGCTTACTCCTACTGCAATCTAGGAGTGACTTCTGATGCCAACATTTTCTAGCACGGTTGTCGGGGACGAAGTTGAAGACCTTCCTCGGGATTGAACGACATTGAGTCTCTGATTCTGAAGGTGCATCAGGCATTAGAGCCCTTGAATATTGATACTGTGCACATGGCGACTCCACTGTGGCAACTCCATTGTTTCCACTTCACTGTTTTAGCTGTGGCTACTTTTAGCACACCTGAAAGCTGACCCAGAGGAGATTTTTTGAGAAGGTTTCAGCAGCTTCTTTCTCATCTTGAGAAGTTTCCTGAGGGGAAGCAATGTTAGGATCTGGCCTTTGATGGTAAACAAATACCAGACACATTCAAAGCTACGCATCTTTCACTTGGCGACTCCATGATCCGAGGATCGGTCGACGACTCCATTGATTCTATATGGAAAATATATTAGCTCAAAGGTTGGCTTTCTGTGAATTTTCCCAGATAGTTGGTTTTCCTAATCCATTGCCTAATAGAGATGAATGGAAAGATATCCTCCCTAAATTTCAAGAAAAAAATTTGGAGGTAGTAGCTAGCATTTACTGGACTTTCATGAGGTTATTCATCGACTTAATATCATGCATGAAGATGTCCAGATTAAGATTTTTAGGTATTCATTAAAGGGAGCTTCTCTTGATTGGTGTCGATCTCTTCCCACTGCAAGCATCCATTCTTTGACAGGTTTTCATACAGATTGCAATTCATTTTGTAAAGATTACTTCCCAGTTGAGTGTTTGTATGAAAACTATTGTGATGAGTTTTATTTGCTTCATAAAGCCTCTGCTCAGCCTGAAAACCATGTTTGTGATGAAGCTTTTACTGTGGAGGAAAGAATTTGCTATAAAAATATAGAGGCGTTGGATGATATTAATTATGCTACCCCTAGCATGAAAGCATCTGACATCATTTCAAATACATCTTTTTATTTTAGATGTTCATAAAGATCAACATGCCTCTTGTAAAAATTCTAAGTTTATAGAGCAGATGTTGCCTATAGTAGATGTCTCTCCTAGATATAGGGTTGAAGCAGATGTTCCTAGCATCCCAGCTTATGATGACGAAGACCTTCTAGTTTTTAAAGAAGAGATGGTTGTGGAAGTGGATTCTTCTCTTTTCGTTCAAGAGGTTTCCCATGATATATTTTTAACTGGGATTAAAGAGAAATTTTTTATGTATGAACAGTCAGAAGAAGCAGTTACCGCTGTCTCTGAAATGGATATTTTTTACAGTTATATTCTCAATGGGATCACTATTTTTGAGTTTGATCATAGAAATGAAGGGAAACCCCTTTTTGATGAATATTCTAGTGATGATGAGCAGCAAGCTTATCCTACATTTGATCACAATGAATACACTGATTGACATGACAACAAGCAGCGATTTCCCATGGTCCCTATTTATGATGATTATGAATATGATCCTTGGGAGAGCCATGGAGAAGAGGAGGAGGAGACGAAGATGCAGTTTACAGAATGCACAGAGCCAGTCAGCGAGCAGCCACCGCCTGATATCAGTCAGCCTACACCAGCCTTTCATCCTCCTATGCTTACCAGAGATATTCAGCCACACGTGAACAATTGTGTAGCAAAGGAGGTTACCTATCGCCCATTTTCTGGAGTTTTCCACTGGTCCTATGAGCCTGTGAAGGAATACATGGAGTTGTATGTCCTTCACAATTTGTAGCTACCCTATTTCATCTCAACTTCAGCCTGTAAGAAGAAGTTGAAGAGCGTAACCGTTCTGTTGTCATGGTTACACAATCTGTTTGTGATCATCGAAATAAGGAAGGAACTTCTATTCAAGAAGTTGCTTGATTGGCTATGGTGGAAGTTTGCTTTCACCTAGCCCCATGTAAAGGAATTTATTAATTTAGGACCGTACATAAATAATCTCCTTGGAGCATGTGTGTTTACCTTTTATTTTCACTTATCAGCGTGTATTTTTAAGCAAGGTGTTTTGAGCTCGAATCCATAACCCAATAGAAGGCAACTGGAACTGCAGAAGGAGTTCTTAGAGCATCATAGTGATGAATCTATCCCCCATGGAGCCTAATGTTAGCGCCAATTCTTGTAAGGGGGTTTTTATCTCTCATGTCAGGCCCTTGGTGTAAATGCGTAGAGATGGGGTTTAAAAACCCATCAAATGCATTTTATTCAAAGGTCACAGTCATGAGTGCCGAGCGCAACACATAGAAGAAGTCCATTTCGGGCTTAAAATCAAGCGAGCGGGCATTTTGTTTTCAACGGCGAGGATCCATAGATGGAGCATATTGATGGTCATTGGGTAATCTTGAGTCATGGAGTTGCACGAGGTTTAGTGCATGGGCTCATCTCTTATGGCCAAAGTCACGAAATGAAAATTCGTTTCGGCATTTTGGCTACCGGGAATTCAAAAGACATAGGGTCTTTCTTCCACTGCATCGGGAAACCCCGAAATGCGAAATGCGAAAATCTGTTTCGGCGATTTTGGCTACCTGGACTTTAAAAGACAGGGGGTCTCTCTTCCACTACATTGGGAAACCTCGAAATGCGAAATGTGAAAAGACATTTTGGCGATTTAGCTACCGAGACTTCAAAATATAGGGGGTCTCTCTTCCACTACATCGGGAAACCCTGAAACGTGAAATGCGAAAAGTCGTTTCTGCATTTCGACTACCGGGACTTTGAAAGACATGGGGTCGCTCTTCCATTGCATCAGGAAACTTTGAAACATGAAATGATTATCCGTTTCGGCATTTTGGCTACCGGGACTTCAAAAGATAGGGTGTCACTCCTCCACTGCATCTAGAATTGTTGAAACGCGAAAAACGCCTTTGAAGATAGGCGTGGGGTCATGGCCCGTGGTCACTTGGGATGACAGAAAGAGCTGCGCAAAGGGCCAAAGTGTCAAGTTTAGCTGTAGGAGGCATCGCCACATTCTCCAGGTGCCAATTAAACTCGGCCTCAATCCTGATCCCTGCTAGAGGTAAATAAAGATAGGAGGAGGTGGTTGAAACCTTGCCTCACTCCTTAAATGTAAGACATGGAGGTTTTGGCAGGCAGTCTGCCCAAGATCATCCTACGTGCAGGTTTTCCTAAAGGAGCCATGCTGATATGATGTCCTTGTCTGACCAGAGGAGCCAGCACACACTAATTTGGACTTTAATGTCTCAGCTACCTTGTTGCTGCCAAGGTGGCGAATTTCTCTGAGTATATATACTCAGTTTTTGTATTTTTGTAAGGATGGATGGTAGAGATAAGCTCCTGATTGTAAATATTTAATGAGGTCTCTAGTTCCTTGGTTATAGATTGATATTTGAGACTTCTTGTTTAATGGAATCCAACATCTTCCTCCCCTTTTTCCTCTGAATCTTAAGACCCCAGGCATGGATGATCCAGTATGGTGTTGTAATGACTATATAATGTATGTTTGGTTATATTAGTTTTGCAGCATCTTAATTTTCTTGAAGTTTCTCAGATCTGAGAGGATCTCATATTTGTGACTTTTCCCCCTTTTAAAGGCTACTGGAAGACCAGATGTCTAGAGAATACTTTATTTCCTTTGTTTTTCCCTCCACTTACTCACTGCTATGGAAAATTACTGGCTTAAATTAGATCAAGACTTCACCTATCTTAGTTGTTCCAACCCAGCTTTCTGTGTTAGAATGATATTGCTCTAATTTTACATCCATTCATCACCCTTTATCAACAAATCATGACATTCAAACTAATGGGCCTCAGGTTTACTCCTGCTTCAATCCAGGAGTGACTTCTGATGCCAACACTCTCCACCATTTCCATTCTCATTTTCTCCTTAGGTTCTTCCTCCTCCAGGTTTACTATCTATGGGGATTGTGTGATCTTCACCTTCTTGAGAATATTTTGTTGACTACTATTTCCCAAGGCCTCTGAACTGCTCCTCTTGTTATAAATACTCATCTTGGGAGCTTTAATAATCAACCTTGGAGAAGTTTTCTGTGTCTAGATCTACTGTGGGGCTAACACTATTTGTTGTGTCTGATCAGGTTGAAAAGTGACTTCCATATCTGCATAGGTTTCCAGATTTGTCAGTTTATCAAATCCTTCAACCTACTCATGCTCATAGGGGCCTTGTATGCTCATCGGTCTTCTCTTAGATATGACCTGATGCAGATCATATTTCCTCCCTTGTAACTGTGCAAATCCAAATTCATTGATCTTGTCCTGGATCTGAGGCAAACAAGATCTAGTTTTTACTACAAAGGGTCCTATTATGAAGGGGAACTTTAAGTTAGATGCTTTGCACATCTTCAGAAAATGTTTTGTTTATGAGATGATTCTTTTCCTAATGAATTCCAGGGTAAATACTCTCGGAGTCAAGAAAATAGGAAAAAGGTAATGTCCTTCTTGATAACAATATACCCAAATCACAATAGAGTGCATGAACAACACCCAAACTCCTACCCTATTCTCTGGATTAGGCTGTAAATAACTTTTCAATTCTTCCAAAACCCTTGGCAGGCCAGTGCTTAAGATCAATCTATAAACTTTGGACATGATCTTGTTTATAAAAATGAGCATTTTGATCCTTTTTCATTCAGTCGAGATGAATGCAGCTTCAGGGAACTCTGTCTTAGTTGTTTCCAGGAACATTCTCAGCAAGTGCGTGTGATACCTGAAGTGTCTTAGTGAATTGAAATTTACCAGTTGTTTGTGCATATTGTTAGCGATGAACTCTTCAAAATTAATACGGACCGACTAACTGGACTCTAACTGAGAAAAGGTCAACAAGAAACCCAACATGACCTCTACTAGAAACTTGTCATTGTCCAATCCTAGAATTTGACTGAGTATGGAGCAAGCCCACTGGACCTCAATAACCATGACACTTACACTGATAGGTAACGATAGACTCTTTGAATGATGTTCGGGTTTAACAATGGTCTGTAAAAATAGGGTTTTGACTTCAGGGGGGCTTTCTCTTTTGATTGTGATTATTTTCTCTTTCTCAAATGGCCCTAATGTCGAGGGGGAAGACTCTGGTATATTGATGGCATGTTGAATTGATAGGCTATCTATTTCACATAAGACCTCTAACCTTAAATTATTCAAAATGACCTTTTATTCTTGTGAATATTGTTTTGCACGCCAGCTTATGAAATCTGGGAAAGGGAAAGCGACTTCGACGGCATAAGGGGTAATGGAGTCTTGGGCCACTTCGAGGAAGGGTATTCATTTCCCGACATTGTCTAACAAATTAGCTCTGGATACGAAAATGGGTGAGATGGTTATTTCTGTGTCAAATACATCGGAGTCCCTGTCAATTAGGGATTCTTCTTTAGAGGAAGGTTCTTTCTCTGTTATAAATAAAATGACAGGATTCATGGCCATGATGAAAAACACCTATGAATTAGCGGAGAATGCATGAGTCTGGTTCACTTTTGAGCTTCAGTTTCGTACAGAGCATTTGCACCAATTTTCAAATGTTTGAATGATTTGAAATATCATAAAATAATGACTGGAGCCCTCCTTTTATATGCACTTTTCGATATCAGGGGAGAGACAAAATGGTTTTGGGTAGACCACATTTTTCCCTAATATGGATCTGGAGGTGCCACATGTTTGTGAGGTGAAACCATGGTATTTTCCCTAGCCTGCTCTCTATTGATTAAACTTCACACTATTTCCTTGCTCGATATGTCTCTTGAACATCGATCTGGGTTGATTAAGATCTGTGGCCCACCGGGCCCCATCAACTTTCATGCCTTCATTATATTAACCCTTCTTCACTAGCTGTGACCTGATCCTCCAAACTATCGCGCCTCTACCCCGATGTAGCTCCTTGCCAACTTTTGAGACTTAGATTCCATCAAAGGAAAATTGTTATGGTGATAACATGATTCACAGGAGGTTCATTTTCACAAGTCTCATCAAATTTAAAAGCAATAAGATCATGTACTTGCAAAAAAAAATCATGATCATGAAAATTCAAAAGAAATTGATCACCTTATGAGTCATAAACTGGAATGGTCTCTTGATCGTTGAAATCATTATAAATTTGAAGATGTGAGTTTTTTGGGAAAATTTCCAAATTAAAATCTATCACATTTTTTAATATAGATTGACTTGAGATATTAGGAAGGTAAGAGCCTGACATAACCATCACCAGAGGGTGAAGTGTCTCAACATTCTCAATTCTCAATTCATCATTGTTAATGGCTTCAACTTATTTCTTTGTAAATGTTAAATATGAACAAGAAAAATGATAAAAAAAAATAGATTTAAAAGATTTCTCAGAGTTTTTGGATGAATATTTCATTAATAATTCATTATTCTAACCCATGGCAGCAGACAATTCATTGTATGTTAAATTTGCAACATCTCCTCTGTTTTTTGGAAAAATATTCGTATATAGAGGAAATATTAAATTATTATTAGATGAATTCAATTTATTAAACAAATCAGGGTATGAATCATAATGAGTATTGGAACAGATGAGGTGAAAAGCTTCCCTTTCTACAAAATGGTCATTAAAATTACGATTTAATTCTCAAATTTCAATTTTTGTTACTCCAGTAATATTCATGATACATAAGTGAGATTTAATATTATTAGAATTAGTTTTAAGAACATGATGTGTTTGGCTAGAATTAAATTCCTGAAAATTATGATTAAAATGCTCTCAATTATGTAATTTCAATTCATGAACAAAATTTGAAAAATTAGAGGAATCTGCTGTAAGAAGCATGCTACTAGAATAAAAATTACCACTGTCATTCTTAATTAAAAATGTTGATTGTTGGATTTCTTCATTAACAATATCAGGATCAGAAACTGTCATATTCATATTTTCCTGAGTCTTTTTACTAGTTATTTCAACATTCTTTTCATGAATAGAGTCAACAATATTTTCATTAACAACATTAAATTCATTACGAGCAATAGTATCTTCTTGCTCATGATGACTATTAGAAATACAATGAAGAGAAAAAATGTGTTGAAACCATCATGTTAATTCAAATCTAGAGGGTAAATCATCAGGTTTAAATTATAAACAAATTAATTTAAAACGAATGAGAAAATCATTAAAAGACTCACCTTCAGATCTACAAAGTGTTTCAAGTTGATCACAAACCTTGTCATAATCGTAGTCCTGAAAAACATGGAAGAACATACTTGTGAACTGGTCCCAACTATCTACAAAGGACACTGGCAAAGAAAAACACCATTCTTCGACTTGACCTATAAGTGTAAGAGTAAAAATCCTACATAAAATGCCATCATCAATATCATAAAAAAAATGTAAAATTTTGAATAAATTGTAAAACATGATCATATGCAGAAATGTTTTTCTTACCATCGAATTTTACCTTTGATAGGTACTTAACTATATTTGTTGGATTGTTGCAAAATTTTTTACCAAATACACAACTCCAAATAGGAATTTTATGAGCCATTAAAAATAAATGAAAGAACTAAAAACAATATTTCAAACAAGAATCAAATTATTATTCACACGCATTGGTGGCCCTCGTAGTGCCAAAAATGTTGATGGATAGAAATGACCATAATCAACATTGGGGATATCACCCTTTCAAGGTCTCGATTATACCCTTATCTATTTGGGATGGTGATTTCGACTGGTTCAATGGGTCTCCAGTTACCCTTTTTCTAAGATTAGCCTACAGTTAATCTAAGCTAAGTTAATTTATGTATGTACAGTTGTCTATGTACAAGATCTTCTGTCTACTGATGTATATTGATACTTGTTGTTATTAGAAAAATGAAACAAAGGAATTACATTCTTTTATCTACCTGGAGAAAGAAATCCTTTACATTAGCTTAAATAAGGGCTCAACTAAGCCACATTTGGGTTTCGTTGCTGCAAAAGGAGACTTTATGGATTAAATGAAAATGTAGTTTTAATCTAGGATGAAAGTGACAAAAATAAAATTTATTCTATCCTATCATGATTAGGACAAGATGTAGATATCATTTGAATCAAGAGCAAAGTGCTAAAATGGGAAAGGATTGATATTAAATTCAAGGTAAGAATTCACTTGCAAATCATAGAAACAATTCATATGATTTGCAAGTTATTCAAGCAAATATGCAATGTAATGAGTTAAATAAATAGTTATTCAAATCAATCAAAACATATACTTAAACTAAATAAAATAGATTCAATATAAAATATACTATCAAATTGAAGAAATATTTATTTTATTGAAATAGTAATTAAAACAAAACAATATTATAATTAAATGATAAATAGTTATCATTTACTACAATCAAATTTTCATGAATCTATAATCGAAGTCTGATTAAAATATATTCATCTTTGTAAAGATTGCTTTAAGAAATTAAAGATTCGAATCAAAACTGAATTAACAAGAAGTAACAA
This sequence comes from Picea glauca, assembly GCA_000966675.3. Lineage (NCBI taxonomy): Eukaryota > Viridiplantae > Streptophyta > Pinopsida > Pinales > Pinaceae > Picea > Picea glauca. Next base: position 1,255,929 of record JZKD02S0077881.1, on the reverse strand, counting down.
CAAATTTGCAAATCATACAGTAGTGCAAGTGAATGAATTTTTTTTATTAACTTCAAATAAATATGTTCTTACACAGTCCTCTAGAATCCCACAGAAAGAGAATATCTCTAATACAACAATGCAATCAAGTACTTCTTTCCCTATAGAATTACTTCCCCCAGTTTTAGATCTGGAACCTGTTACACTCATGAATAAATAGAGTTTTATACATTCATTTTCCTATAGGTCGAGTCCCCCTTGAGCCAACCAAAACTTGCTCCTTAATTAGCTACAGAATCCGGAACAAAATCATCTACAAAATTCATAATAAAATCAACCACAGAATTTGCAAAATGCTAATTCTAGACATAATTTTCCCAAACAAAGAATAATATCTCCCAAACCGTTTAAATTCTTCACAAATCCTTTTAGGATAAGGTAAATTGGAAATTTTTTTAAGTGTGTTTTCAACCATGTTGGGAAGTATCTCTCTGATCCCCCGAAAATTGAACTGCAAAATTTCTTCATGTGAGTAGGCATAATAACAAATATGTTCCACCTCCTTCCTGATAATATTTCTCCCGAAAGGCTATGTTTTTGGGAGAAACCTTTTGGGATAAGGTAACTAACCCTGTTTCTAAAGTGGTTTTTCAACTGTTTTTTCATATTCCTATGGGTTTGCTCAGAATCGAAGTTTGAAGTTAGCCTCTTGAAACTGATATGAAATCTATTCTGACTCACTCAAGTCATGATTTCTCCAAATATATTCAATTTTTTAGAACAACCTACATAGGTTACGTAAATCAACCCATTTTGGAACTGGGTGTTCAACCATGTCCTCACATTCCTCACCATTTTGTCGGGATTGAATCTGGACGTTCGCCTCCTGAAAATTGACAACACAAAAAGTATGAAACCTCCCTCTTGAACTCGATAATATTTCTCTCAATCTGTTCATTTTATAAGGAAACAACCCACATGAAGGTAAACCACCCACAATTGGAAGTGGGGTTTAAGACGTTGGAAGAGATTCCTCATGGTTTTCCCAGAAAAGAAGCTAGAAGATCGTTTCCTGAAAATGATACAAAATTTCCAATAGGTGTTGTCCAATCATTACACCTTGAATAATTTTATTCGAATGAACTATTTTGGATACTATAGTTGAACTACATATCTTTAATAGACTCCAATAACAAAAATAAATCAAATTCATAACAAAATCTATTAAAATATAAACTACAAGATCTCTAAATAAAATCAAATCTAATTGATATCACATATTCTAAATAAAGAAAAACTACATATCTTAATTGTACATTATGTTTTGAAATTGAGGATAAAATTTGAATAAATTAACTCCAAAATAATTAATAATCACTCAATTGTTGACAAATTTAAATAAACCAATTAAACCACATTTTAGAATCAAATGTTAATTATTGAATGATAATAATATTCTTCAATCTTGTCTTAGAACAAAGTGAATGTGAGGAATTCATATTAAAACTATTTCCAATAATTAACCAAGATTTTTTTATTTAATAATGTCCAATGAAAACCAAATCAATCAACTAAATAATAAAATATTTACATGACTATACAAGAAAATCAAACAAAACAAACCATATCAATGGAAAGATATTGAAGAGAAAAAGATGATGAGAATGTCAAAAGGACAAACAAGACATAAAAGAAACTAAAAATATAAAACCATAAACAAATCAAGGTGACATTACCAAAATTAATAAGGGGGCCCTTTAATTTCTTGAAAAATAGAGGGGGGTTGGTTTTTTCCACAACATAACCATAAAAACCATAGACAATGTACCAAGGATATGTCTCAAGAATGTATCAATAAAATAAAGACATGAAACTCATTCATATGCAACCATAAACCAAAAGGGGCGTCCAAGATATGCCTTAAGCACCTTCCATATCATCCATGAAACAAGCCTCAAACTAACACATAAAATACATACCTTTACTCAAACTTCGCTACCAATTTTTTTGGCTTCGCTACCAACATCTTGCGGCCAAAAATTCGCTACCAAAATTTTTGGCTGCCAAATCTATGCTACCAAAACTTTGTTACCAAAACTTTCACGGCCAAACCTTCACTACCAAAACTTTGCTACCTCAGAAAAATATTTACCAAAACACTTGAAAGATAGATAAACATTAAACTTATAAGTGTATCAATGAAGGACTTCTTGTGGTGTATTTATACTTTTTTATGCTAACTTATTTCCTTACATTGGGGATTTCTTGTCACAACCACTTTACCCTAAGACTTGTAATTGTTTGGGGGATTCTTAACCATTCTTCAGGGCTTCCAACTTCAAAGGGGCATAACTCCTCACCTGTGACAAACCACATGGCGTACCACTTATCAATGGAAACGACACAACAAGAACTATCCATCTACGAGTTTATTACCTACATTTATACAATCCTTCATGTCCATATTCCTCAACTAACTTCGGGTATGATAAGCACACCTCTATGCAATCATGTAGACTTCATCAAATGCACCCATCACATATGTTATTATCAACCACTCCACCAATGACAACTAATGCACCATAAATCTCAACCATATATCTAGGGCTTCTAGACTTCTCCAAGGGTTGAAATCAATGACAACCAACTATCCAACAATGCTCATGAGTATATTTTGAAGAAACGTTTTCTCATGTTTCTAGAATGGAAGCAATTAGAATGATATTGGCCTATGCATGTTCCAAAAGGATCATATCATATCAGATGGATGTAAAATAAAGATTTATAAATGGATAATTAGAAGACGAAATCTACATCAAAAAACTAGAAGGGTTTCTACTTTCAAAAAGAGAAGATTATGTTTTCATATTGAAGAAATATCTATATGGACTCGATAAAACCCCTAGAGACCGGTATTCAAGACTAGACAAGTACTTATAGAAACAAGTATTCAAAAAAGGAAATGCAGATAGAAATATCTACATAAAAGTGGATCGGTACAACATACTTATCATTGAAGTATATGTGCATGACATAATCTTTGGAAGTGACAATGACAGGTTGAGTAAGAAGTTTTCCAAAGACATGTAGAATGAGTTTGAAATGTCCCTACTTGGTGAGTTGACCTTCTTCTTGGGAATCCATATATCTCAACTAGATGAAGTTATTTTGATTTCTCAAAGCAAGTAAATCAAAGAAATGTTGAAGAAGTTCGGAATGGAATATTACAAACCCATAAGTACTCCTATGGTGATGGATTTCAAGTTGAGAAAATATGATGGATCTAAAGAAGCATATAATAGAATCTATATATCGATGATTGACATCCTACTCCATGTGAAAACCTCAATACTATATGTGATGTAAGCAGTTGGAAAGGTTGAAATATTTCAAGAAGCATCAAAGGAAACTCATGTTATGGCAGTAAACAGGATCTTTAGATATCTCAAAGGAAAAAAATAATTTGGATTATGGTATCCGAAATGGAATGAGAAAACTATGGTAGCCTACACATATGAAGATTGGGAAGGAAGTATTAACGATAGAAGAAGTACCAATGGTGTAGCCTTCTACTTGGGTGATTCTATGGTGTCCTGGTTAATTAATAAGCAGTCCTCAATATCCTTGTCTACAACAGAAACATAATATATTGCAACAGCAACATTTTGTACTCAAGTCCTATGGATGAAGAAAACCCTGCAAGACATGCAAGTAAAATATGATGAGCCTATTTCAATATTATGTTACAATACCATTTCTATAAGTATCTCCAAAAATTCGGTGATGCATTCCAAGACCAAGCAAATTCCTATAAAGTTCCACTTTCTATAGGAACAAGTCACAGAGGATAATATCAAGTTGGAGTACATTGGGACAAAATAAAAGATTGCATGTATCTTCACCAAACCCCTCCCATGAGATACACTTAAGTATTTTCGACAGAAACTTGGAGTAGTCTCTTCCCCAAAGTGATCTACATGATGTTTTGGAAAGAAGACAGGGGGAGAGAAATAGTTAGGAGGAGCTACCCATTGAAATTGATGCCAAAGGGGGAGAGAAAGTTCATAAGCACAAAGTCAAGGGGAGATATGGTCACAAGGGGAGTGTGAGTGTTTTCATCAGTGCCAAAGGGGGGACATTTTTGGAAAATTGGTTGTCATTGAGGTCAACCCTGGAAGAAGTCTAGAAGCCTCTAGAAGTGATGGGTGTATTTGAACAAGTCTCCAAAGTGGTCCCCTTATGGATTATTTTTAAGAATGTACCTCATGGAAAGATGCTTTGAAGAGGTATACAAGAATACCTGGAAATATGGTTAAATGGTTAAGAGGTTAGGAAGTCGTGGAGGTGTGGTCATGAAACCTGAAGTTGATTGAAGAAAAAAAGTATGAAGGACATTGAAAATTAATGCAAAAAACTCATAGATGGATATTCCTCGTCATTTCATTTCCAAGGTTAGGTGGCACACCATATAGTTCCTCAAAATTCAGAAGTTATGCCCTCTTAAACATGAATCCCCAAAGTATGGTCAAGAAGCCTCAGATCTAAGGTTGCAACAAGAAGTTATAAGACGACCTCAAAATCAAGAAAAAGAGAAAAACAGTTGCAACAAGAAGTTATAGGTTGTCCTTAAAGTCAAGTAAAGGAGGTACTTGGAAAATTTTAAATACAGATAAAGAACATCTCATTTAATAACCAACCAAGGATGTGATTTCTAAGTGTAAGTGAAGTAGAAGAGTTGTGCGAAGGAGGGAGTGCTCAGGACCGAAGATTGGAGAAGGGTTTTTCATAAAACCCTATTTAAGAAAACCCCTACAGGTCAAGCATAGGGTGTCCCATGAAGCCCCTACCTGTTGTCTTGGTATCTTCACATGAGGCCCCGCTAGTTGATCGGTCTAGTCCTACAAGGCTGAAGAAAATGTTGAAGAGGTTGTTATTCTCTTTATGTTGAATTTAAAGAAGGTTTGATCATTGATGATCAATGATTGCATGCATTGGGTTTTCAAATGTTGAAAGGTATGTCTTTATGTATGTTTTGAGAGTTGTATATTGGTAATTTTTCCATATGCTTGGGACATATCTTGGAGGTGTTGGAACATGATTAAGGTACATCTTGGATATTTTGGTACATGGTTAAGGCAGGTTTTGGGTATATTCTTTGAGGCATGGTATATTATTTGAGGCACATCTTGGATGCCTTGGCATATGGTTTAATGCATATCATGGTGATCTTGAGAACATGATTTAGAATATATTCTTGGAGATATTGGCATGAATTTTATGTGGTTGTATCAACTTTGATGAAGATGATATATCATTATCTGTGACAACAACAGTGATAGCTTCATTCTCTTATTTATATTAAAGGGAGGAAGGAATAGGAAAGGAAAGGGAGTTGCAACTTCCTTTAGGTTGGAGCCTATAAACTAGGGGGTTGGCGCTTCCTTCCAGTTGAAGTTGGAGAATCTAGGGATTTTTAGCTTCCTTCAAGTTGGATACTGTAAATTAGGAGGTTGGGGCCTCCTTCTAGGTGGTGCTAGAGAATTTTGGAAGTTGGTGCTTCCTATGAATGTAATCTTTTGATATATAAGAAAGCATTATATGGTTTTATCCCATTTGAATTTCCACATAAAATTCTTGTGTATTGTGTATTTATGGTTATATGTTTATGGTATATTGAAGTGATAAATTGTTGATATCTTAAATGCTTACATATTTTGATTAAAAGTGGTTAAAAGTTTATAATACTAATTCATCCCCCCTCTCAGTATTGGTGAATATTCCAACAATTTATTGATTATTTGAGAGTTGGTTCATAATATTGTGTTTCAAAGCATATTATCAGAGGGTTTCTCTCCAATCGAGACATCTTGGAATTTTACCTATATTTTTTTTCTATGGAAATTGAGACAAAACAATGTTGTGGATATTGAGGATACATATCGAAGTACGTCTAGTAAAAGTTTTAGGTATTGGTTCATTATAATTTCTGAGTTAAATCTTGTGTAAGTTAGGGTTTGTGACAAGTCCTAAAATCAATTTCAAACAATTCATATTGGTATTTTCACTAGATTATTTTTTGGCAAGGTTTAATACTGTGAAATTTTCATAATCTTGAGGAAAATATATAATGGCTTTGTGTAAAAAATTTAGGTATTGGTTCATTATAATTCATTATAAATATCATGTGGAAGTTAGGGTTTGTGACTAGTCCTGAAATCAATTTCAAACTCATCATCTTGGAATTTTCCGTATAATTTTTTTTATGAAAGTTTTTAGACTATGAAATTTTTAGGATCCTGAGGAAACATATTCAATTATGTTTGGTAATTTTTTTTTGTTTTTTTATCTCTTTGATTTATGAGACAAGTGTTATGAAAATTAGGGTTATTTGACTAGTCCTAAAGCTAGTCTCAAAAAGGTGTTCTTGGTAGAAGTGTCATATATGAAGTTTGGGAATTCTGAGTTGAGTGCCAACAGTTTATTTGGAAAAAATAAATACCATAGTATTTTAGATTAAAAAAAAGTTAGAATTATATTTGAAATTTTGGACAAGTGGAATTCCATACAAGTTATTTATTGGGAAAGGGCCAAGAATAAACAAGTTTTGGGAAAGTTACAATCACTTACACTTGGCACATCAAATTTTGGTCAAACCTTTGGAATTGAAGACAAGAAACATTGGAGTACTATAGATCGAAATTTTAGAATTAGAAGGGTCAAAATTGCATAGATAAATAAGGAAGAAGGATGACTAGCAGGAAAATCTGCTAAGTAAGGTTTTAAAGGTATGTAACTTGCAATTAGCATAACTTTTGGTTGGAAGATCTATTTCTGGTGATTTTAAAAATTGTAATAAAGAGGAAAAAGAGGATTAGTATTATTATCTCCAATGGAAAGGGGTCCTTCAAGAGTTTATACTCCTATTAAACCTCTAGAGAGCTCACACATGATGGTTGAATAAAGTGAAGACTTCAAAAACCGATTATCCCAATTGAAGAACTAAGTTGAGGAAATGAGTGGTACTGTGTTGAAACATTTGGATTGCATCCTGGAGAAATGTTTAAAAGGGAAATCGATGATAAAATGGAAATATTGATGAACCAGAGGATGGAAAAAATAGAAAAGAAGATGGATGAAAATAAGGATCAAATGGAAAAGAATATAGATAAAAATACGGGGGAATTACAAAATTCCATATAAACTATTTTACAAACCCTATAGGGGAATCAAACTAGAAGTGACATTGTAACCAAAGAGACTCATGAAAATAAAATTAATATTCATGTTGAACAACTTACCAGTAATAATCAATTTTTAGGTGGATTTAAATCTAACAGTGGAGTTAATTATGGATGGGTTCCTAAGGGTGTCAACTTTACCAAGGTTGAATTAAAAAAGTTTCATGGAACATAAGTCTTTACATGGGTGAACCAAATAGATAAATACTCTGAATTGCATAATATGATGGATGATGAATAAAAGATTTTATTTGTAACCTTGTACTTTGAGATAAATCCTTATTAATGGTATCAATGGGTACTCAAAAGGAAGCCCCATTCTTATCAATATACTTATAGTTTATTTACAAGATACTTAGAAGAAAAATATGGAAAATTTTGGGAACAAGATAGTCAATTGACAAGAATCAAGCACTTTGGTATATTGAATATTATAATTCAGAATTTTGGGTGTTGGCCACAAGGGTGGATAACATAAGAAAGGAACATATGTTAAAATATTACATGAGTGGATTAAATGAATACATTAAACATTATATTTTCTTAAAAAATCCTTAAAACATCCTAGATCCCACTCAATGTGAATACTATGCTTGAGAAATGGTCAATTGACCCTTCCTTGGACCCCCCTTGAAATGAATACTTTGTTTAATCAAGGTTAAACCATCCCTTCCTCATCAACCTCTCTATGTGAATACTATGCCAAGGAATTTTCATTCAAACCTACTCTTGATTCCCCCTTGTTGATTATTTGGGTTGGTTGTCATTGATGTCAACCCTTGAAGAAAGTCTGGTAGTGAATTCCAGTAGCCCAAAGGTTTGGGTAATGGACCCAAGTTTTTTTTATGTATAATGGTATGAGTTTTAATATATTTTAAGGTAATACTATTCTGGATGGATAGTACATGTCATGTCATTTTCGGTGGTATGTGGAACGTCACATAACTCCTCACGGTTAGAGAGTTATGGCCATGTGAAGGTGGAGAACCCTCATGAGTCATCTAAAAGCCCCAAAAGGTCAAAGTGGTCAAAGTGGTTGAAAAGAAGGAATTATTTAAATAATGAAGTGAAGTGATGAGTGTACTATAAGTCAACGTGGATAAAAAATAAATTGTTTGAATAATAAAGTTAATGGAGAAATTACTAAGTGGACAAGTGGTTAGAAGTGGGTTAGTCCTAAAATAAGGAAAGTGGGTTAAGATGGTTAGAAGGTAATTTAAATAATAAAGTGAAGTGATGAGTTTAATATAAGTCAATGTGGATACAAAATAAATTATTTAAATAATAAATTTAATGGAGAAATTACTAAGTGGACAAGTGGTTAGAAGTGGGTTATCCCTAAAATAAGGAAAGTGGGTTAAGATGGTTAGAAGGTAACCCCTTAAGGAAGCTACATGAAAGTATAAATAAGATGCAAGGCTCTCTCATTTTAATAAAACTTGATCATATTGAATATCTACAAGTGATTGAGGTAACCAAAGGATATCTAAGCCGAATTTCAGAGGGAAGGTGAAGTAAATAAGGTCAAAAAGCAAGGGAGGATAAATTCTTTTGATGATGTTGTCTAAGGTATGTTATTTCCAGGTCATCTCACCATTTCCCCAATAACATTCTTTCTAGAATGAGTCAGACGTGAAATTGGGAGGTCATTGAGGAAACATATCCAAGTAATTGTGATAACAATTTTAGCTTTTGGGTCATTGTATTTTTTGAGTTACACTCCATGGAAAATAAAGTTTTTGGTCAGTCCTGAAACTAGTCTAAAACAAGTGTTTTGGGTAAAAGCATCATAACTTCTTCATAACAGATCCAAATTCTATAACACAAAATGTATTAGTTAGAGTATAGTCTTTAGTATTCTATGGACAATTTTCAGATCCATACAACAAATATTCCTTGCAGGGAACGCTCTACAAGTTCGGTCTCTAGAATAAGCCAGTATTCAACAAGGTATGCCATTTTTTCTATAACTCCTTTTCTAAGAGGTTCCATGTAGTGAAACCTGGAGGAATTGCATAAAAGAAAATGAATAACATTTTGTACTATTTTCAAATATTTATTTATTACAGGTACATAGTTATGATTATTTCAAGTTAGGGTTGTTGACTAATCTAAAATTAGTCATGTGAGACTAAAGTAAATTTTGATGAAAATGCTAGTCTCTTGTTGTTAAAGTTAAGGAAGGTTTGCAGGTATGTGATCATATACACCAGGTCTATTACAAAGTTACAAATCATATTTGGATGATGAAATTGATGAGGGATTTTGGTTGAGGTACATGGTTGAGACAAGTAGTTGATGAGTTGGCACTTACATGAGGTGTATAGTTGATGATGTTGGTACATCTTGATGAGTCATATTTTATGTGTATTTGATGCATTATTGGTACATATTTGGTGCATGGTTGATGCACTTATTGATGGTACAGTTTGAGGTACAGGTTGGTGCATGGTTGATGCACTTGTTTATGGTACAGGTTGATTACATGTTGTTTCGACAGGTTATTTGTACAGGTTTGGTGCATGGTTAATGCATTTTTTTATGGTACAGGTTGAGGTACATGTTGATGTATGGTACATGTTGGTACAGGTTATTGGTACAAGTTTGCAATAGTATATCTCACAGTGATAGTGTGACAGTGGTTCCATCATTCTACTTCTATGTCAGGGCGGTTGGACAGGGAAAGGACAGGTGGTTGTAGCCACCTTCTAGTTGTATCAGGAGAACATAGGGGGTTGTAGCCTCCTTCTGGTTGTATCCAGAGAGTTGGGGAGTTGTATCTTCCCTCAAGTTGTATCCTGAAAAACTAGGGGGTTGTAGCCTCCTTCTGGTTATAGCTAGAGAATTCGGGAGTTGGAGCTTCCTTCAGGTTGTAGCCTGATAAAATAGGGGGTTGGAGCCTCCTTTCAGTTGCAACTGGAAAGCTAAGGAAGTTTGTGCTTCCAATGAATGTAATTCTTAAATACATATAAGAAAAATCATTTTGTGGTTTTCTCCAGCTTTGGGTTTCCACGTAAAAACATTGGTGTACTGTGTGTGTATGATTGCTCATTTGTTAATTTTTTATTTACTCTATAAATATTGGATGATAATGCTACATTGATATAACACTTGCATTTTGTGGTTAAAAAGGATTATTTCTCTATTATTGATTCACCCCCCCTCCTAGTAATCCAACAATTGGTATCAGAGTCAGTTCCTTCAAGAATCGGTTTAACCACTAAAAGGTAGATCATGGACATAAACAACATGTATAAACATGGAATACCATAGTTTGATGGACATAAGTATGCATTATATAGTATAAGGATGAAAACATATATACAGGCACAGGGATTTGAAATTTGGAAATCTATAGTAGATGGATACAAAGAAACAACAGTTCTACCAACAAGTGAAAGAACAATAAAACTCGGTCAAAATAATTCCAAATCCACAAATGCACTTTTGAATGGTCTTGGTGAATCAATATACACCAAAGTTATGCATTGTAAATCCACTAAAGAGATTTGGGACAAACTTCAAAATATTTATGAAGGAGATTCAAAAGTCAAAGCAGCAAAGCTTCAAACTCACAGAGGTCAGTTCAAACAACTAAAGATGAAGGAATATGAGAATATTGAAACTTACTTCTTACGAGTTGATGAAATGGTAAATGCAATCATAAGATTGGGAGAAGAAATTAAATAATATGTAATTGTTCAAAATGTACTAAGATCTCTTCTTATGAGATTTGATCCTAAGATATCAACACTAGAAGAAAGAGCATATCTAGACTCAATAAGAATGGACGAACTACATGGAATCTTCACAGCATATGAAATGAGAACTAAATGGGAAAATCCAGATATAAAAGAAGCAACTTTCAAAGAATCCAAAAGGTCAAAGAAAAAGGGAAAGAAAAAAGAAAAAAAATGTAGCATCAACAATGACATCTTGGAAGATGATGAAGAAATGGAAAATTTTGTCAAGAGATTGAACAATGGAACCAACGATGGATATAAATGTAAGCTTCCATTGATTTTTTTTAATTGTGATGTTATTGGACATTTTTCTAGAGAATTTCCTCATAAGAAAAATAAGGGGAATGATAAATATTAATCAAATATAAAAAAAACATATAAAGGCAAAGGAATCACAAAGAAAGTTTTCAATAAAGGCTTATGCAGCAAAGAAGACATCCCCTCATCAGATGAAGATGAAGTCAGTGGCAATGAGACAGAAATATTTCTATTCATGGCAGTAGAAGACTCTGATAAAGAAGACACCGAAGAAGAATACGAAGAGGAAGAAGTTGACTACCGAGAAGAATTGTTGACTGCCATAGAATTTATAAGAAGAGAAAAGAGTAAAAACAAGAATCTACAAGAAGAACTAGACAAGAAGGAAGACACTCAAGAACTAGAGCAAATCATCATGGAATTGAAGGTTCAAATAGTATAATATAAAATAATTGAATAATTACTCAAAGAACAGTTATAAGAAGGAGATAGGATCATAGGAAATTTGGAAGCAGAGATTGTCACATTGAGAAAGGATCTTCAAAAGAAAAATATGCAGAACAACTCAAAAGTTTTGGACGATATTATCAGTAGTCAAAGGCCTTATCATGACAAGTCTGGACTTGGATACAATCAGAAAGAAAAGGGATCAAGATCCAAAGAAACGGAACAAGAAACATATCGAAAAAGTTATGCAGAAACAATTAAAAGGTATAGGAAGACCTACAAGGAATATTACAGGGACACTCCTCCACCGAGAAGATTTAGATTTCAGAATCAATGACTGATAGAAACAAATAGGTCTCAAGAAGAAGAAGGATTCATAAGAGTAACTCCTTTCAGAATATCTTCAACTCCCAGGTATCAAACTATCTTTTTGGGTTTATGTTATGCATGTAATAATTTTGGACATAAAGCTGTAAATTACAGATCTAATAGAATGAACATAAACAACATTGAAATTCATACACAAAATGGTTATCCAAGAAGGCCTAGTGAAACATAGAGAAGAAGATACAATAGGTTTGAATCATTGAGCACTAAAGTGGAATGCTACAAGTGCAATAACTTTGGACACATCATCAAATATTGTAGAATGATATTCCCTCCTAGAGAACCACAACAGAACAACAATAGTCACAGACAAGAGCCTCGGAAGAGAACATGGATAAGAAAGCAGAATCAGTATAGCAATGAAGAATGCACAATTGCTCTACAAGCTAAGAAGAAGAAGTGTGGTTGGTATGTTGATAGTGGTTGTTCAAAACACAAAGAACAAGTGAACAAAGACTGGGTCCCAGAGATCGCAATATTGGAAATAAAACAAGATGAAGAAAATTATACAGAGAAAAGGAAATATGTCAGATACAGAAATATTTGGAAAATAACTAAAAGAAAAGAAGGACATGTAAATAAGGAATAGGTTCAAGAGATTGTACTTTCAAGAACTGTAGTGAAAGATGAATCTACAGATAGAAAGAAAGAAGTCATAGCTCATAGAGATGATGAATCCACTAATGACTCCCAGATAATATGAATAATAGACAAGGGGAGTCTATGTGGTAGCTAAGACAAACCAAAGAACCATCCTTCAAGCAGCTTGCAGAATTTGAGTAGACAGATTCAGTGCATTCAGTTAGCAGAAGTACAATATGATAGATTAATCAGTTGTAGTAGTACTTTATGATAGTACAATGATATATGAGTCAAAATTATGGATAGTTTTGTAGCAGAGTCTTGAACAGTATGGACATATATGGATGTGAAATCATCTTTTTTGAACGAGGAACTTGAAGAAGAAGTCTACATTGAATAACTAGTTCCTAGAGCATGGTACTCTAGATTGGATAAACATCTACAGCAGGAAGGGTTCAGAAAAGGAAGTGCATACAACAACCTATACATCAAGGTAACTCAAGATGGTATTTTATTAATTTAATTTTATATTGATGATATTATTTTGGGAAGTAATGATGACAGGTTAGGTCAGAAATTTGAAAAGGATATGCAGAATGAATTTGAAATTTCATTGCTTGGAGAACTATCCTTCTTTATGGGTCTTCTGATACGTCAAAGAAACCAAGGAATTTTTATTTCTCAAAACTAAGTATAGTACATTTCATTCCATTTCCGGTGGTATGTGGAACATCACATAACTCCTCAGGATTAGAGAGTTATGGCCATGTGAAGTTGGAGAACCCTCATGAGTGATCTAGAAGCCCCAAAAGGTCAAAGTAGTCAAAATGGTTGAAAAGAAGAAATTATTTGAATAATAAAGTGAAGTGATGAGTGTACTATAAGTCAAAGTGGATAAAAAATAAATTATTTAAATAATAAAGTTAATGGAGAAATTACTAAGTGGACAAGTGGTTAGAAGTGGGTTAGCCCTAAAATAAGGAAAGTGGGTTAAGATGGTTAGAAGGTAATTTAAATAATAAAGTGAAGTGATGTGTGTAAGATAAGTCAAAGTGAATACAAAATAAATTATTTAAATAATAAATTTAATGGATAAATTACTAAGTGGACAAGTGGTTAGAAGTGGATTAGCCCTAAAATAAAGAAAGTGGGTTAAGATAGTTAGAAGGTAACTCCTTGAGGAAGATACATGAAAGTATAAATAAGAGGAAAGGCTCTCTCATTTTAATCACACTTGAGAATATTGAATATCTACAAGTGAATGAGGTAACCAAAGAATATCTAAGCCGAATTTCAAAGGGAAGGTGAAGTAAAGAAGGCCGAAATTCAAGGGAGGATAAATTCTTTTGATGATGCTTTCTAAGGTATGTTATTTACATGTCATCTCACCATTTTCGAAATAACATTTTTTATATAATTATTCAGACTGTGAAATTGGGAATTCGCTGAGGAAACATATCTAAGTAGTTGTGATAAAACTTTCAGCCTGTGGGTCTTTGTATTTTTGGAGTTACACTCCATGGAAAATAGAGTTTGTGGCCAGTCCCGAAACTAGTATAAAACATGTGTTTCAGGTAAAAATGTCATAACTTCTTCCTAAAAGATCCAAATTCAGTAAGACCAAATGCATTGGTTAGAGTACAATCTATAGTATTCTTTGTACCATTTTCATATCCATACAATAAATATTTTGTGTGGGGAACTCTCTACAATAATCCAGAATTCAACAAGGTATGTCATTTTTGCTATAAATCATTTTCTGAGAGGTTCCAAGTAGTGAAACCTGGAAGAATCGCATAAAAGACATTGATTAACATTGTGTATTATTTTAAGATCTTTATTCATTACAGGTACATAGTTATGATTATTTCAAGTTAGGGTTGTTGACTAATCCAAAATTAGTCATGTGAGACTAAAGTAAAGTTTGATGAAAATGCTAGTCTCTTGTTGTTAAAGTTAAGGAAGGTTTGCATGTGTGTGATCATATACGCTAGGTCTATTACAAAGTTACAAATCAGATTTGGATGATGAAATTGATGAGGGTTTTTGGTTGAGACAAGTAGTTAATGAGTTGGCCCATACATGAGGTCTATAGTTGATAATGTTGGTACATCTTGATGAGCCATATTTTATGTGTATTTGATGCATGATTGGTACATATTTGGTGCATGGTTGATGAACTCATTAATGGTACAGGTTGGTGCATGGTTGATGCACTTGTTTATGGTATAGGTTGATTACAGGTTGTTTGGACAGATTATTGTGACAGGTTATTTCTACAAGTTTGGTGCATGGTTGATGCATTTTTTTATGGTACAGATTGAGGTACATGTTTATGTATGGTACATGTTGCCACAGGTTATTGGTATAGGCTGTTACAGGTTGATTGGTATAGTTTTACAGTAGTATATCTCACAATGATAGTGTGACAATGGTTTCATCATTCTACTTCTATGTCAGGGCAGTTGGACGAGGCAAGGATAGGTGGTTGTAGACACCTTCGAGTTGTAGCCGAAGAACATAGGGGGTTGTAGCCTCCTTCTAGTTGTATCCAGATAATTAGGGAGTTGGAGCTTCCCTTAGGTTGTAGCCTGAGAAACTAGGGGGTTGTATCCTCCTTCTAGTTGTAGCCAAAGAAATGGGGATTTGGAGCTTCCTTCAAGTTGTATCTTGAGAAACTAGGGGTTTTGAGCCTCCTTCTAGTTGCAACTGGAAAACAAAGGAAGTTGGTGCTTCCAATGAATGTAATTCTTAAAGACATATAAGGAAAATCATTCTATGGTTTTGTCTCTCTTTGGGTTTCCACATAAAAACATGGGTGCATTGTGTAAGTGTATGATTACTCATTTTCTCATTATTTATTTACTCTACAACTATTGGATGATAATGATACATTTATATAACACTTGTATTTTGTGGTTAAAAAGGATTATTCTCTATTATTGATTCACCCCCCCTCTTAGTAATTTAACCCCTCAAAACAAATATTATTTTTGAAGAAAGATCAACCAACCTCTTCCCTAGGATCCCCCTTGTCATGAATATTTCACTTCATTAAGGATCATTAAACCCTTCCCTAGGATCTCCCATGAAATGAATATTATTCTCAAGGAATGGTTGGTTTATCGTACCCCTGTATACCCATCAACATGAATAATGAGATCAAGAAAGGGTTGATTGTTCCTTCCCTAACTCCCCCTCACCATGAATATTATGTTCAATGAAGGGTCAATCGAACCTTCTTTGAGATCCCCCTTGACATGAATAATATTATTCATATAGGGTTATATAAACCTTCCTTCAGACCCCCCTTGATGTGTATACTATGCTTCATGAAGGTTAGTCAATTCTTCTCTAGGATCCCACTCAGTTCTAATACTATGCTTCAAGAGGGATCAATTGATCCTTCCCATGGATCCCCCATGATGGGAATACTATGCTTGAGAAAGGTTCAACCAACCCTTTATCGTTCTCCCCCTCAACCCAAATTATAATCTTGAGGAAGGTCAACAAACCCTTCCTCAGGCTCCCCTCAACAAGAAATCTAATCTAGAGGAAGGGTTAGTCGACCCTTCTTGAAGATCTCATTTGATGAGAATAAAATCCCCATGATAATAAAATATTATTTAATATATAGGTTTGTGTAAATGTTATGAATCATCATTCTTTGTAGGTGACATCACTATGACATTGACAAAACTCAAAATGAGTGCCATTATATTATATTACTATGACTTGGGTCCTAATAGAAGGAATTCTAATAATGTCTCCTACAATTTAGACATAGCTATTGTATCTAATTACAAATTTGCATGAAATTACAATCAATGCATTTGATATCTAGATAAGTTATATTTAGATATCTTCATGCATGAAGATAAATTTCCAACCTTCAATATAAAAGAATATTAGGTTTACAATCCCTTATGGATAAAGGAGAAATTATCTTATCACAATTAGATACTACAAAAACTACCATACACAAGATCTTATTAAAAACTATAGTCTCAAGAATAAGCAGATCATTAGCCTCAAGAAGCCAAAAAGTCGTGTTGTTAGGATAGTGAAAAAGGTAATTTATTTTGATCATTACACACTATAAGTATTCACAATGCTTAAGATGGAGTATAAAATTGCCAAATTATGACAAATTGGAACTTGGAATCATTCTTGTATTGCATTTAAGTTCTAAATAATGGAAAAACAATTGTACGTTCCACCAATTTAGAAATATCAAACATCAAGGTAAGGTTCCAAGTTGAGGAGTAATGGATACACACCTATAGGAATTGTATACTGCCAAACACACTCTACACAAATTCATGTAATCACATGTATTTAAACTTCTTCAACTTCCCACAATCCTTGGTAATATCAAATTGTGTAACTGTTCAAGTTATGCAACTTTTATTAAACAAAGGACATGATCCTTGTTTTAGGTAGGATACAATTTTCCGTTCTTCTGAATATATCTATATTTTTTTACAACAAAATGCACTACAATGCCAATATCAAATATCATCAGTGTTTTATTGCCCATATTTTACATCATAACTACATATAGAAGAGAATGCCTACATATAGAAAAAAAAATTGCTTACAAGTCAAGATGTCGATCCATAAGTAGGTATTGGATAGCAAATACACGAAGGTGTTTTCTTAGTTTTAGGTTGATTTAATTATAAATGGTTCTAAATTATGAAAAAATACCATAATAATTGAGTGAAGGGACTAGAGTTTGACTAGTAAAGTTTTGGCGATCAATTTTTGAATGAATGTTTCTTGTAAAAGTAAAAATATTAAATATTTAAATAGACTAAAGAATGAATATATAAATTTGATTTTTTTTTAATGCGCTACTTATAGTGAATAAATAAAAAGTTTCTTAGGCTTGAGGATAATAACATCTTTATTTCACTCAATATATATATATATATATATATATATATATATATTAAGAAATAAAAAATGCATTTTGTAAATGCTTTTATAATTGCAATAATATCCAAAAGGATCTTGTAAAAGTATCATCTACCACATACCATGATGCAAGAGAAAAACCTCCCCAAATTAAATTTGTAATTCCAGGACCTTCCAGAAGGCACAATGTGACCAAGAGGACGTGGGTTTCCTCTATATTTGTGTAAAATTATAGGGTTTATGATTCATTAGCGTGTAATTTTTGTTTCGGGAAATCAGTTAGAGATTTATAGAGAGGATCATGGATCTGAAATGATCTATGATGTTGTATTTGTTTTATATGTTGTAATCTTGTGGGCGTTGAGAAGATAGAGACCAAACACAATGTAAAATATGGTTGAGAGGATGGTCAGGCCATAGAGGTCATACTAGTGTGTAATATATCTCAATATAATAAAAAGTGCATAATTTTATGTATTCTTGAGTTTTAGCTGGTTTATGTGTCAATCTGTGTGTGAAAACCATGATAAATTCATAAATATGAGTCCAAATGGTGAACATGTGTGAAAGATACTGTGAGTGTCTGTTGTGGGTATGAATGATGAAGGAAATATTCATTCCATCCCGAAGGAATATTGACCATCAATCATGATAGGATCGATGGAGATCCGTTGAATAAGGATATCATGTATGCATAGAGACGGGGACATATCTAGTCATTCATTCTCGTGGATATCGATGGTCATTGTGTAAAGATCGAACTAGGTAAAACCTTTAGAGATGAGTGTATGTGTTGAGGCCTGATAGGTCCAACGTCCTAATGTTTCATTGACCCCATACAAACAAACTGGAACCAACATTGTTAGAGGTGTAGAATTGAATATCGATGGTCGATGGCCCAGTGGCCCAGTACCTCAGTGGCCTGGTGGTCAATCACCCCGATGAAACAATAGTGAGTCATTGGATAGAGGAAATGAATAGAGTGTGTAGTGGTGTTAAGTGTGAGGCCCAACATTCTTATGGCCCAACACTCTTGACAACCACAGTACCCGATAAGCCCAAAAACCAAATATTATGATCTATCAAATAGACTACCCACTTGACATAGTTTGTAACTATTGCAAGGACCAGTGGTCCAAGATATGGTGTGACCGGTGTATTCGATCTCTGGATGACCCCAATTATATATGATCATACATATGTGGAGGTTTTATGGTTGTAATTATTGGTAAGGGACACCCGATCTGGTATTAAATTCCATGGTTATAGCACATGGTCACGTGAAGCATTAAAATGCCAAAGGGGATACGACTAGAGATTTACGCTAGTGTTGAGGATGACAAGGTTTGAAGCCATGAAAGGAGATATGCACAATACAATATCGATCCATGAGACCTCTAGTGAACAGGACAAGATCTTGCGCGAAGGGTGAAGTTCCTATGAACTTCACGGGAGGATGATTAAAATACTTCGAGATGTGAATTAGGGTACAAGTGAAGAAGATTGAAGAAATGAATTGTTACCATGGACGAGTGCTCAATCCATGTGTGGGCCAGATAACCCACAGGTCCGAGGATTTAATTCAATGATTCTTGGGACCCCCAAAATTGGTCTACATTGTACCATTAGAAAACCCTGCCCAATCAAATATTATATTGGAAACTCATTTTAATGTAATCACACATGAGTTATCTTGGAATATGTATTCAACCTTGGAACTCATTGAAATACCTAATTGCATTTAGCTTGATAATTTATACTTTAGAATTCATATAATAATTGTAAGTAAATGATAATGCCAAGTGCAATAAAAGTTCACAATCATATCATACAAAGATTTCTATGTTATATGATATTTATATGGAATGAGGAAGTCAACTCCACAACAATACCTTAACCCCTCCATATATGATAACAAATTTAAAAAATCACCCCTACTATGGAGGGAACTAGATAACCCCCATAGGCATACCCTAAGCCACTACTAAAAGTAGTGAAATCTAAATGTTTCTATTATAGAATATTCATTGACAAAATCGAGTCCAAGTCCCCTTTGTTGATGCTTATTTTTTTCTTGTTGTAAATATTGTCTTTATATGCCATATCATGTTGAAAACACCACCAATGGTATAAGGAAAATAGATAACATTTATTGCAAACACTAAAGCCACTACAAACAAGGCTAATATAAGTTTGTTCCACAAAATTTCTGGATAGAACCAATGTCAACCCCCTTGTCTATGCATGTTTAATACTCTAAAATTGATTAAAACTTGTTTCTCTAGATAGATTTTTCCCAGTGACTATTTATTTGATCTCCATGCATCAAAGTAAATATATGGAGACCATAAAAATAATGTAGAATGATCCAACCTATAGATATTTTCATCAAGATTTAGGTTTTTTAGCATTATCACAAATATGTTTCCATGGTTCTCTCTATAATCACATACTCGTGACTCTTAGGAAGGAGGGAGAAGTCCTTTCCTAATTTTTTTTTGTTATTCATCAAACAATGTACATTCTAGTAAGAGAAATAACATAAACAAGCACAATAAGAGAATCTAGCGGAAAATTATTTAATCCATATTCAACATATGTATTCATTTTATTATGTCAAATTATAGTACATGGATTTGACCACTTACAGATCTAGATCTCACTGAAAAATCATCAATGAATAATTAAAACACATCATCACTATATAAGGATGAAAACTCATAAGAATGTGGTCTTAGAATTTGTGATTATATAGGGACTCATAGTGTAACATTATCCCCACTCAATCACAAGTCCGAATAATTATACCAGTAAGACTAGTGCATAAACTGGTATCATTTTCAATCTTCAATTCAAAACTTTTGAATTGAAATTCAATGAAGATATGCCCCAAAAACCACCAATATTGATGTTGAATGGTTCATCTTAAATGAACTTTGAAAGAGATTAGAATTCCTGGAAGTGAACAGTTGCCATGGATGAACATTCCCTTGGAAATTCATGAAAAAATAGGATCACTATTATATTATTAGTGAAAAAATAAGATCAATGGAGATCTCTTTAAATTTTGACACAATTGTGTGTTGAAAAACATTATAATGAATAATTGATTTGATTGTAGATATCTTGTTGAGAAGACCAATTGTCATATTGGAATTCCCAAATGTCGATTGAATTTTGATTGTTTGATTGATAGGACTTTGAAACTTGAAGCCCAACTATCATAATTGATGTTCCCCCTTATTAGGTTCAAGGTGAGAATATTGTTGAAGGGATCTAGGCCTAATATTTTTGGTTCTTTTTTTCTTCAATTTTATATCACTATATCTGGTGGTTTTGTTGGTTGACCACTAACCAATTTCATCAATGTTTGTGGTGGATTTGATTGACCGCTAACAATTTTCACTTGATACCATGTATTTGGTGGTTTGGGTTGAAAACTAACCATGTTAATTTCATCAATTTACATCCCCCCCCCCCC